>JAQGAY010002316.1:0-10864 GCA_034698085.1 Polydesmus angustus
ACATTATATAATTATTTAAAAAGAATTAAATTTATTTAGTTAATGTTTTTAATGAAATTATCATTGAAAAAACAGAAATATATTATTTTAAAACATAATATTATGAATATTATACGGGGTTCGTTGGATGACGCTAGTTTTGAAACATTAATAAATCAGTCGAATTTTAATAAAAATGAATTATTTTTTTATATTTACATAATTATTATTAACACTTCGCATTTAATAATAATAAAAAACAATTTTTGGAATATGGCCTCGACAACTGAGTCGGCACGTGTAAACGCGTTCACTTTGACGGCAAAAGCTTTTGCGGACATGTGGGCCCAGTGGCGTACCGAAAAAGGTCGCAAAATTGAGACCTTGAAGTGAAGAAAAATTATTACACTTTTTATTATTTTGGCTAGAAAACGGCCAAAATTTGTTAATTTTTTCCAAAAAATTTCGCGCCTCGCGCGATATAAAATATATTTTTCTTTTTTAGGGCAGTGGGGGCGCAAAAATTAACTTTGTCCCCGGGGGTTGCTACGATCGAGCGTACCATAGGATTAATGTAAATTTCCTTGAGCGTTTTAACACGTGCTGACTCAGTTGTAGAGGTCATATTCCAATATTCTAAAAAAAATTATTGTTAAATGCGAGGTGTTAATTAATGTAAATATAAAAAAATAATTCATTTTCATTAAAATTCGACTGATTTATTTATGATTCAAAACTAGCGCTATCCAGCGAACCCACTATAATATTCTAAATTATGTTTATTTCAATGGTAATTTCATTAAAAACATTAACTAAATAAATTTAATTCTTTTTAAATAATTATATAATGTATAAAAGTATTATTTTTAATTAACTTTAATCTCAACATTTCAAATATCTCACATAATTTAGCCTACAGTAATGCGAAAAGTGAGAAGTAGACTGTGCTGCCATCTAGTGGGTGTGGCTACAAAAGTTGCCAGCTTTTTGAAGAAAAAGTCTATGAAGTTGTATTACCAGTCGAACTATATATCTTGGTAAGTCTATCATATTATATTTTAATTATTTATAGTTTAATAACTCATCGATTGTTATAATTGGTATTATTAGGAATTATAAACCGTTTTAAAGAAGATATGCATTTTGTGTTGCCAACGCCGTCGCTTCAACGCATGGCGCTGGTCAAAATCCTCGTGCATTTATGGAGTCTACGTGATATTTTCAGCTGGCCAACAGAAATTCAACTAAAATCTACCGGGCTCAGGCACTACAACGTCTCCGGCGAATGGCACGCCATCGAATTATCGAAGATGAAGGAGCGAGTGGGGGCACTGCCATTACCCGCACCGCTTAAAAACGAACTCGTAAATTTGGTGAAGCCATATTGAGAGAAGAAATCCTCAACTGGTACAATTACCACGTCTTTTATCGATATTTAAGACGCAGCGACGGTTACTTTTTAACTTCGCATTTTCGTTGGACGATGTACGGCACGTTGGATTACTTCAAAACGGCCAAATTAATTGTCCGAGAGGAGCGATTGTCGGTGGAGCGGCGCTATAAAATGGCTTGTATCAACTGTTTGGAGAAAGAAGCTCGGCGCTTGCTGCCACTTATACCCGCAGATCGTCAACGGGAGTTTATGGATTACGATCTATACAATCTTAATATGATTCACGATGATCGCCGCATCTTAATCTTGTATTTTACTCACATTCTCAGCGGGCAAGTGAAGCAGTTGAATGAACTGTATGAGACGAGGATCAGCCGCGGGCATGCAATCTCGATTAATGAATACTTATTCAAAGTTGTTAGTGAGGATGGAAGTCCTCGAACCACCGTGGAGTATTGTTATAAAAAATTAAGTCACGGAGAAAGACGGCGGCTTTTAGTCGAACATGGTGAATGGCTGATACACCGCAATTCGACTCCGACTTGCACGTTTTTGTACGCTTTGACGCTCCTGAATGAGAGGCAACGGAGCAGCGACTTTGTCGACGTGTTTCAAAAGTATAGTTGTACGCTATTATTGGACTTGTTAAAGTGGCCCAGGCAACCTTTATTTATGGAAGCGGCGGAGCGTGGATGGGAGCATATGGAGGAGGAAGGGCGGGCTGAAGTCTTGGCCGAAATCATTAGAAAAGTTTGGTCTTGTCAAAGTTACGATTATGCCCGGTTGTTTTGGGAGTGTTGGCGCAAGTTATGCCGATCGGCCGCCGGCGCTGATTTTAAACTCCGTACGTATCTACGCGACTTTGACCATATTCGCGGCTTGATCGATACCGAACGAGAGGAGTTTATTACATTGGCGCTGCGTCAAGCTCCATCGCAGCTTCTCCAACAACTATTATGCGATGATGGGAGCCTGCAGCGTGTGTTGATGGATGCATCCGTCATTTCTGACGCGGCGTTGATGGAGTGTAAAGAGGCGGCGGCGTTGGTCAGCTCCAACGTTAGATCCTGGAGATGAGGAGAAGCGATTAAGGAAGAAATGGCTTAGTCGACTCGTAAACATTGTGTATGAATACAGGGCCAAGAATTATTAGAGAGGAATTATTGTAAGTGCGCATTTCATTATATATATTTCACACTTATTTTAATACTAATCGATATTGATTTATTTCTTAATAGTGATTCAATTAGGATGGAGATATGGCGCGCGCGATCTATATATTTCATGAACATAATATTAAAGCATAGCTGCGTCGCAGCTTCTGATTTATAGCAACGTTGTAATTAAAGTCGATTTTGACTTAAAAATTCCTCTATGGAAATAATATTTCGTCGTGATGCTGCAGCGCTCTGCAACAAGTTGTCGAGTTAATAACTTTTTCAAATTGTATTATATTAAAAAAAAAGTTTCTTAAAATGTATTTTGAAGAAAAAAAAAACAATACCGATTTTATTACGTAGTTCAATAATAATTTATTAAAGCTATACAAATTTGATAGTACATGCATTTTTAATTTTCCCTCTTAAAGCCTCAGTATTGATAGGATGGATGACGTCAGACTTACTTTGCTAACGCAGCTTACCTATTCCTCCGTGTATAGGTGGCTAAAATCACTATAGGCGGCGAATAGGCAAGCGGCGACACAAAAGTAGGTCACGCGCTGGAGCAATGTTAGTAAGGTGGCTCAAAAGAAATTACGCTTAAAAACTATTATCAATACTTATTTTAATAAATATGATTAATTTTATTTAAAACGTAGGAATGCATTATTAAAATAATAAATAATTTTATTTAAATTATTAGAATTTTATGTAAATTTTATCTCCGATATTTTTAAAAGTAAATTATACGCGTTTCTTTTGGGCCACCGTAGACTTTCGAATGTTTTCAGGCGACTGACCTTCACAACTTTTTGAGTTCGCTTATCGGGTTTTTTTCGTGAGAAATATCGCGTTACCATGACTTAACAAATATTCTAATAATTAATGCATTACTGATTACATCATTTAACATCGGAGAGAGAATAAATTATTGTGAGTGATAATCAATCCTGCGGCAAAGAACGACATGTCGGCGAACGCGAAAGACTGTAAGTTGGTTTTGCGGGGTCTTCGATGTGTGGGAAAACAGCTGATCGAATCCAAAAGAACCGAATGGAAATATTTGTGGGAAACTTCGAGTCTTCCTCCGCTCTTCTACAGCCTGAAAAACGACGCTTGTCGGAGAACCAAGGACGACAAATTCATAGTAACGCAATCGTGACTCGCTCAAAATCTTATATACATTTTGCAATGCGCTTTCCATATATATTTTTTTATTGTATGTTTGATTTTTAAACAGGAAAATTGCGTGAAAGACGTGAGAGTTAATGCTGAGAAGACGGCGACGGTGGTCCAAGGTTTGCGACAGTACGCCAGATACAAGCGAGATGAGCGTTCTTCTTTCACGCAGGATCCAAACAGTTTTTCCGGAGGTCAACACAGGCATTATTCCACTTCAGTTCGAGCGCCACCTGTCATTATTATAGAAGAAAAAGCGAGTAAAAATGTGGAAAAAAGCAGCTCAACTGCAGTCGACTTACACAAGAAGTCTGATCCCGAAGTATTATCCCGAAAGTTTGACGAAAAGGCAACGAGACCCATCGTTAGAGAAGGAAAAACTCAGCAGAAAGTTTGTATTCATGAAAAAGATTATTTTTTGTTAAGTTGTAGTTAAAACGAGGTTTTATATTTATTAGTTGAGTGATCGATCACGAGAATCCAAAGTGCCTTCGACCAGAGTTGGCAGGCTCATGTCTTACGGAGGTAATCTTAATCGTTATGACATTCTTTAAGATGAAATTCACGCGAATCAATAATTATTTTACGATCTCGCATTTACGTGTGAAAATCATAAAATAATGAGGAACTACACGTGATTTTATAATAGTGATAATTCCAGTTTTGTTAACGGAAAATAATATAATTATTTAAACGAGATAATTTTGTTTGATGATAGGTTTGGCAGCTGGTATCGGAATGGGAGCAGTGGCTGAAGTGACCAAAAGAACATTAGGAATTTCGAAATCAGGTTTCTTCTATAATAATTTTACTTCGATTAAGCGCTCATTTTTTTATAATTATAACAAGATTCGCTGTTCGATAAGAGCTTATTTTTAAACGAAGCCAACGGTCAAAGGATCGTCGACACGCTGTGTAAAGTGCGAGGAGCCGCTCTCAAAATCGGACAGATGTTGAGTCTCCAAGGTAACCTAACAATTATAATATTTAATCTGGTAAAGCTTTTAGAGAGTTAATCTATCTTTTCTTAACTTTGTAGATAATTCAATGATTGGCCCTGAACTACAGAATGTTTTCGAACGAGTGAGACAGTCGGCTGATTTCATGCCTTTCTGGCAAGCACAAGTAAGCTATTCAATCAAAAGGAATAATTAGAAAATTAAAACAAAAAAAAAAGTAGGCTATTCAAAGGTATAGCGGAAACACGAAACCTTTATTTTGATGTTACTGTACATGGAGAAATTTTACTTTTAAGGATTGTTTCAATCTGTGTTCTTAACATCTTCGTTCGAAGCCTCGAGACGAGATCGCCACTCGCTTCGCGCTGCTCTGTTTCCAGCTTAATGGATTTTATTTCGGGTCTGTATCATACTTCGTAGCATAGAATAATAGAATATTAGCTCGTAGTCAGTCTAATTTAAATCTGGAACGAAGACTGGCGCCGAAGATGAGACAGCTTCATGAGACGAGGCTCGATAAATCTGAAAACGATTCAGCCAGGTATAGTGAGCGAGCTCGTGTTTACTGCGTGTGTTGAGACAGAATATTTATTTTTTAACACAGAATGGAACAACTCAGGGTTAAAAGTAAAGTTTCTTCGTGTATCAATAAACTCTTAAAGTTAAAACCACTTCAGATGGATTCGTTTTTGTTTCTGTGCACCAAGATCTTGTATCTTGATACATTACCCAGAAGCCGTTCCATAATCACCGATGCTTATTTTGTATTTATAGGAAGTGTTGGTGCATGAACTAGGTTCGGAGTGGAAGAGTAAGTTCAGTAGTTTCGAGGTGCAGCCTTTCGCCGCCGCTTCCATCGGTCAAGTGCACTCGGCGTTGCTCCACGACGGACGAACCGTCGCCGTTAAGATCCAGGTTTCTTTTACTTCTTCTGCGGTTTCTCTCTCTTCTGTTCCTTGATTAAACCGTGGTTCTGTTGTTGTTGTTTTGATTGTTTAGTACCCGGGAGTGAGCGAGGGAATCGAGAGCGACATTAGGAACCTGATGACCACTCTAAAGGTGTGGCAGCTGCTTCCTCCGGGTCTCTTCATCGACAACCTGGTGTCGGTGGCTAGGAGAGAACTAGCTCTGGAAGTGGACTACCGCTACGAAGCAGAATGCGCCACGCAATTCAGGTTGAAACTTTAATCATTTAAAAAGCGTAATTGAGATCGACTCCAACTTTTTTCTTTCTGGTAGACGGCTGCTGAAGGATTTTCCCGAGTATTACGTGCCCGAAGTGGTTCCAGAACTGAGCACCAGGAGAGTTTTCACCTCCGAAATGGTCACTGGTCTGTCGCTGGATAAAATCGGAACTTTGGGACAGGAAACCGTCAATGATGTAAGGTCAAGAAATACTAAAGAGTGCTTTTTTTGGAGGGGTTGGGTGATGTTGTTGTCGGGTTAAAATATTATTCTTGATGACGTAGTTGGTATATTTTGAACGCTGCCTAGAAATGTCATCGTGTATAACGAAAAATTCCCTTTTTTTATACGCGTGATGGGAATGAAAAGCAAAGTTCTCCATCAAAATAATGTTTCCCGCAAGCATATTAGTGTGTTCGGAAAGTTGCTTGGCACTTGTGACGGGAATTACCGTAACTGAGTGCAAATTATCTAACCGAATCAGCTTGTATCTCGTTTTGTAATGATAGAAGTGGGATTTTTTTTGCTTCAGTATTTATTTATTTTGTTGTTGTTTCTATTTGGGATATTTGCATTTTGTTTTAGGTCTGGAACTTTGTTTGTGTTGGTTTTTTTCCCCCCAATTTTTTGAGACTTTTCGTTTAATATATTCTTTTGAAAATTTTCTTTTCTTAAATAGGTAGCTTTTTTTTGTTAAGTTGGGATACTTTTTTGTTTACCATGATGTGTTACGGAATTTATTTCGTTTTATTTACTTGTTTTTTTTTTTAGATTTTTTGCTCCTTTTCTGTTTGTTTTTGCGTATTTTTTTTACAAAAATATTTTGCTTCTTTTTGATAAATATTTTTCTTTTCTTGGGAATTTTTATTCGTATGTAGGGAACTATTTGAATTGATACCCGGTATTGTTTTTGTTTTTTTAGGACGTTATTTATTTTCTTTTACTATTTACAATTTTAGAACTTTTTTGTTGTTGCAATTTTATAATTTTTCACACTTTAAATCTCCCATATTATTCTAATTAACGAATGTGGGTTTTTTTTTTCTATTCTACGTATATTTAATTAAGGTTTAAATTTCAGATTTCTCTGCTACAAGTAACTTTTAACCGTTTCATTTGTTTTGGCAGGTGACGAGTCGAGTGATGAAGTTGACGTTGATGGAGCTGTACGACTGGCAGTACATGCAGACGGATCCCAACTGGTCCAACTTCCTCTACGACCCGGAAACCACTCGCCTCTCCCTCATCGACTTCGGAGCTACGCACAAGTTCGACAAAGCCTTCGTGGACAAGTACCTTCGAGTGATCCAGGCCTGCGCCAAAGGAGACCGCAACTCGGTGCTCACCTTCTCCCGAGACATCGGCTTCCTCAGCGGCTACGAAAACAAAGTATCCTTATTAACTTAAAATAAAACCTTTTCTTCTAATACTATATGTGGGTAGATGATGGAAGAAGCTCACGTGGACGCGGCTCTGGTCATGGCCGAGGCCTTCAACCACCACGGCGCCTACGACTTCGGCGCGCAGAACATCACGCGGCGAGTGCTGCCCATGGTCTCCGTCATGATGGAACACCGGCTGGTGCCTCCGCCCGAGGAAGTCTACTCTCTCCACCGCAAGCTGGCCGGCATCTTCCTCCTCTGCGCAAAACTCAAAGCCCAAGTTCCCTGCAAAAGCATCTACGAACAAATCATTTCTCGATATAAATATTCCACGTGATATTATAGAAAACTATGTAATTCATTTTTTTAAGTGTTCCTAAGAATAAACCTTAAAATAAAATTAATTTTCAATTAAAAATAACTATCGTTTTTTTTTTTTTTTTTTTCAAAAATAATGTAAATTACAGTAATGAAGCTTCGAGCGTCGATCGAGCTGAAAGGTGATCAATGCGGCTCGAAGTCGGCTTGTTTCAAGCGCTTTCAATCTTCGCGACATTAATTATTTACTGTCTGGCAGTCACATAATTATATAGGTTCGACAATGCGATTGGTTTCGAGACTTCGACAACGGCCATGTCAGCAAGGAAATCTTCGTTCCCGCGTGGATCAAGCGGAGAGCGCAGTCTGGCGTCGAAAACGTGGTCCAATTTCTATAAACCTGCTCGACCCTCTCCATTTCAGGCACAGCCGCTCTTGTATTGGATCGTTGGACTGGAAAATATTTGTGGGGGAAGGCGCAGAGTCAAGTAAGTACCGGTATATAAAACTAGATAAAGTAGTGATTAAATTTATCGAAGATTGGTTCGAATGGAAAAGTGTGTTTACATGTACATGAGGCGGGTAAATAAGCAGCTATTCAATAGTGCATAGATTTTTTTATTTGTGCAAAAAATTTAATAAATGCCAAAAAAAAATTTTTGTTTCTTTTTAATTGTCGTAATTATTAACAAAGTTATATGGAAACCAATGACATGGGTAACGGGGGGGTTTTTTTTTTTCCTACATAAACTTTTTAAGAAACTCCAATTTTGTAAACAAAAAAGCGAAAACATCGAAGCATATTTTAAACGATATGTTAAGAAAATATTTAAATCACGCAAAATGTTCATCCAATTACTATAAAACAAATAAATCAATATTTGATTAGTATACAAATAATCGTGAAATATAATAATATAAACACCCTTACAATAATTATTTCTTCCTTCTGCTTTCCATCACACGGTCCACGAGTCCACTCACACATTCCTTCCTCAATCGCTTCTGCTCATCTCCAGGATGGTTGGAGCTCTCCAACGCCGCTTTCTCCTTACATTCCATCAACGCCTCGTCACCAATGGCCTCTCCATCCATCAACACACGGCTCACCTTTCGATCGTCGTGTAATAGGCGCTGAAGAAGCTGCGACGGAGCTTGGCCAAGCACCAATGTAATAAATTCTTCTCGTTTGGTGAGCATCATTCGGCGAAGATGGTCAACGTTGCTTAGAAAACGGAGTTTACAATCGGCGGAGCACAACCGCCGCCAACACTGCCAAAACAAGCGGGCATAATCGTAATCTTGACTCCGGCCAACTTTGAAAATGATTTCGGCCAACACTTGTTCCCGCTCTTTCTCCTTCACGTGGCCCCATCCACACTCTGCCGCAAATGCCATAAATAAGGATTGCATGGGCCAGTTCAACAACTCCCACAGTATCTTATGACTATACTTTGGAAACACCTCGCTCCGTACCTGCTCCTCATTCAGCAGCGTCAAAGCGTACAAAAACTTGCACGTCGGAGTTTGGGGCGAAAAGCGGCGTATGTACAGCCATCCACAAGGTTCAACTAAAGCCCGGTGTTTTTCTCCGTGGCTTAATTTTCTAAAGCAATACTCCCACGTGGCTCGAGGACTTACGTATCGAACGACTCTGAATAAGTACTTATTAATCGAGTCTGTACCTCGGCTGATCCTCGACGTGTAATACGACTCATTCCACCGCTCCACCTGCCCGCTGAGAACGTGAGTGAAATACAAGATTAAGATGTGGCGGCGATCCTCCATGCTATAATAATTATTATTATCATTATGATCGTATAGCCCGACGTAATTCATAAACTCCCGTCGTCGATCCGCGGGTACAAATTGAAGCAAGCGCCCAGCGTCGTCCTCCAAACAGTTGAGGCAAGCCATTTCGTAGCGCCGTTCCACTGCCACTCTTTCGTCTCCAACAATTTTCTCGGCCGTTGCAGCGTAATCGATTGTACCGTGCATCGTCCAACAAAAATGTCCGGCTAAAAAGTTGTTGTTGTCGCTGTCTAAAAGTTGATAAAAGCCGTGATAATCGCACCATTTGTAGATCTCTGCTCCCAATGGCTCCACCAAATTTACGAGTTCTTTTTTACACGTTTCGGGCAATGGTAGCCCACAGACTCGCTTCTTCACCTCGCGTTCGATCCGCAACCACTCGTTGGAGAATTTGTTCGGAATAGGTTTTGATCGCACCTCAGTTGGCGAGGTGAAAATACCACCTTGGCTCCATAAATGAGCGACGATTTTGGCCAGCGCCAAGTGTTGAAGCGGCGGCGTTTGCAACACAAAATGCATCGTAACTACTCGCAATCTTTTATATAACAACGAATTATGTTACTATAATAAACAAAGTGATAATTTACAGGATTTTTCAAACATTTAATGTACTAAACTTACACGTATAATTCTTTCTTTCACAAGTTTCACTCTTCCACACCGATATATAGGCCTACGCTTAATAACTTGAATCAAACCAGCTATAACTTATAATATTAATCTTAATTCGTCGTCGATAATCACATTTACGTGCATAATAATAATACTTTACCAATTTGATTTTTAAGAAACCGCAAATACTTTTATCGAGTCTAATTAGAGTTTTTCGGCTCAAGTTTTTTGAATATACAGCACAGCAGAAGAATGATTCCGCTAAAATTCACAGCAAATAGCGGCGAGCTCTCAATGTACGAGATAGCGTAGCCGCTCATCGCTTGCCCTTTCCTGGGCAGCGCTAATCGCGTAATCTATCATGGACAGTGTTGCCGCTCTGCAAGGGCCACTCATAAATACCCTAACTATTATTCTAAAAAGCAAATAATAATTGACGTCATTCAGATGCGAAATGTTTTTAATAATAATTATTATTATAACTGATTTGCGTCATTTTTTAGTAAAAAAAACTTAACTAAAAAAATGACGAAAATCAATGAAATTAAAAACAAACATAACGCTGCGTTAACGTTGAACGAAATTTAATTTAATTTAAATTAATTTTGTACGTGACGTAATGTTGACTCCGTGGAGTGCGCGCACTTTTCTATACTTATAATTCCGCGCGCGCGTTTTAGGTCTCGAAGTTGTGCCTTTCTCTTCCGTGTAAATTTTAAAACTTTCTTTTGGACATCATTCTAATTAACTCTCTCAATGTGAATAATTTTTTTTCGATATTGTCATCACTAATAATTATCATTCTTCTCTTAGGTAAGTCAAGTGTGAAATTTTAATTATATGTAATGTAAATAAATCGCCGTCAATCCGAAAATGGATCCACGT
>JAQGAY010002317.1:0-10864 GCA_034698085.1 Polydesmus angustus
ATCTACTGGTGTCTTAAAATACATGTACCGTTTTTAATTTATTCACTGAATTATAATACAGTGTACTAGTATTAATGTACTAACATTTAATTTCTATTAATGCAGTGGCGATGACGTAGAAAGTATTAGAGATTATAAAGTGTGGAAGAAAGCTATTATGTTGGTTTGGAGATCAGTTGCAAATCATAAGTAATTTGAACACAATTTTGACCTTTAGAATGATAAAAAAAACTAATTTAATACATTATGTCTAATGTAGGTATGCAAATGTGTTTTTGAATGCAGTGACAGAGGAAATGGCTCCGGGCTATCAAAGTGTAGTGTACCGACCTATGGACTTGAATACTGTAAAAAAGAGTGTGGAAAATCAAACAGTTCGTACTACCACTGAGTTTCAAAGAGACGTGCTGTTAATTTTTCAAAACGCGATCATGTACAACAGTTCGGATCACGATGTGTATAAAATGGCAGTAGAAATGCAGCAAGAAGTGATCGTGCACATTCAAGACTTCGTCGCTACTCAATTAATGGTACAATCTAACAGTCTTTCAAAATCCCTAAGACGAGAAACGCGAGACCACGCGTTGAAAACTAGGGAATCGATGGAGAAATCATTGTTATCAATAATTCAAGTATTTATTATTATTAATTCAAGTATTTAAAGAACTCCTAACTTATTATATTTTTCCAATTTCTCTGTTGTTTAGGATAACGAGATAAAACGAAAACGACCTGCTTCAGAAGGAGATTCAGGTAGCACACCAGTTTTAAAACGACGGCGGACGAGAGCTAACGATGATTAATCTATAAAGCTACCTTTAATACGGTAATGAAAAACAATTTTTTTTTTGCCATTTTCGTATCAATTTTATTACTTCAAATAATAAACAATATATACTGAGCCCAAAATGATCACAATCGTAACTTTCTGGCTTCATTATTTTGAGATGCGAATACATCATTCTAAATTGGGATATAAGGAAATAATTATTGTTAGAAGGAAAATTGCCTGATTAATAACTGAAAATTTCCAATTGTTAAGATCTCATAATCTAATCAAATTTATTTACGGACTTCGGTCCATCCCTCTTCATCGACCATGGAACGGTCAGGACGAGGAGGTTCTGTAAACAATTAAAATGTATACATTGCTTGAATATAAAGTCTGGTGTGTATCAAATTTAAAAATACTGATATTTGTGATCGTGTAAGCTGTATTTGATTTTTTGCTGTAATGATCCGATGCTCGGAACATTATAGGCAATTTTATGGTTGAATTTACGCATTTATAACTTTATGCAAACTAGATGTAAATTTGTTCACGACCAACAATAATTCTTGGAAAACAATTTGGCCAGCACGTTCACGTTAAGTATAACCGCGAATTATAATGCCTTACTTTTAACATCCGAAGGCGGTTGTGGCGCACGACGCCAACTATTACTCTCTTCAGCAGCTGGTGCAACGGTTTCCCAACGACGCGATGGAGGGTTGCTAGGTCTAGTTTCACGATCTTTGCGTTCGGGCTCATTGCGCGCTAAAATAGAATAAATTGAAATGTTAATAACAGTTGATAACAAAAAGTTTTGGTGAATGAACCTTCTTGACGCCATGCTCCCATACTGCTGCGTTCATCCTTTTCTCTATCCAATCTGCGCAGCGGTTGTGGTCCTCGTTCTTCTCTCGCAATGGGTCCTCGTTCCTCTCTCTGCATAGGTCCACGCTCTTCTCTATTTTCTCGCCGCATTGTTCCTCTTTCCTCCCTATCATCAGTGCGCCTTATTGGCCCTCTTTCTTCTCTATCATCAACTCGACGCACTGGACCTCCTTTATCTTCCCTGTCATCTCTGCGCATTGGTGGGCCTCGGTCGTCTCTGCCATCACGGCGCGAAAAACCTTGATCATCATCGCGGCGCATTTGCGATCCACGATCATCTCTGCGGCCTTTTTGATCTTCTGATGCTGGACCGCCACGGCGCCAATTTTCAACATTTGATGTACGAGTATCTCTATCCAAAGCCCTATTATCTCGCCCACCAGGTGCGGGTCCGTCATTTCGCGGAGGACCACGCCTCCAGTTTCTCTAAAAGTGCAATAAGATAAAAAAAATTATGAATGGAAAATAATATTAAAGAGCAAGACTTACATCATCAGAAACGCGTTTTTCTTCTTTTGGTTGTTTTCTCCAATCATCGTTTTTGCGACTTCTATCATCTTCAGTATCTTTTCTGTAAGAAATGGCATTTAGAAAAACTATCTAAAATTTTACTTCTTGAAAAAATGTATTCTAACCGGGGTTCATCATCTGCAGTATATTTTGATTTGTTATCAGCTTGATCTCGCCATTTAATTTTCTCATTCTCATCATGTTTTTCTGGCTGATCATCTTTCAATTTACGTTCTAAAATATCTGAAGATTTATATAGGTATTTCTACTGCTATAATAGTGTTCATCGTACCTAAATCATCCTTACGCCAACTAGGTTTAGTAACTTCAGATCTCCAAGAGCGCTCTTCGTTTATCTGTTCTTTGACTTGCTTGTCATCAACTTTCATCTTTTCTTTGGCTGCCATATTTGCATTTTCTTCTTGTTTACGTCTTTCCTCAATTTCTAGGTCTCGCAGGCGTTGCTTAGCTGCTTGAGCATCTAATTTTTCTTTGAACTCTCGATCGGCAGCTAATTTTTCAGCTCGTTCTTTTTCTTTTATAGCACGATTTTCCGCTTCAATTCTCTCCTTCTCTTCGCGCTCTTAAAGTTAGTAAAAAATATTTCGTTTTTTTTTTTAATACTGTATATAAAATTGTTTGTCGGTAAAATATACCTTTTCGTTCAATTTCCTCCTTTTTAGCTTTAATCCAGTCCTCTCTTCGCTGAATTTTGCGAGCTTTTTTTCTCTCTTCAATCCTTTCTTGGCGAATTTCAACCCTTTTCTTTTCGAATTCTTGTAATCGCTCCTAAAAAATCCCAATTTGTAAACATTTAGAAACTTTTAAAATGTATGGTTTCTTACTTGGTAAATGTCATGTCGTTCTGCATTTAGTTGCTGAACATACTCTTCCTTATCTGGCCAAATGCGTTTCAGTCGATCTCTTTGTTGCAAAGCTAATTCTCTTTCGTCGATTAATAATTTAATCTTTAAAAAAATGCATATAAATTTAAAATAATTTTACTAAAAACATTCCCAAAATTACTCGTTCTTTTTCTTCCTGTTCCCAAAATTCTTTATCTTTAATTTTCTTTTCTTCCCAAGCTTTTTGGATAAGCGGAATTTCTTCTATTCTCTTGGCCCTAGCCAAATGATCGAATTTCTTCTCTTGCGATCGAAGTTTTGTTTGCAGTTCTCGCCGCTCGCGATCTAATTGATCCATTTGACGTTGCATAATCTCGTCAGCATTTAATTTCTCCAATTCCTTTTAAAAAAGCTTTAATAATTAAACCTGCAGTTAATATTTTTATTTATAAGATTTACTTCTTCATCAATATCCATAAATATTCTTGCACCAAGACCAGTTTTCTTTAATTGTTCAATTTTATCCTTTACGTGCTTTTTAGTAATTTCTTGCAACTCTTGCGTTCGTCGCTGTTTCTCTCTCTCTTCAGCTTCTCTAACTAATCTTTCTTCTTCTAACAGCATTTGTTTTTTACGCGTTTCTTCGAGTAGTCGCCGCTCTTCTTCTTCCTAAAAAAATTAATGCATTAATAGAAACGCCTAATCGAAAACTGATTATTGCATAATATGAACCCTTTGGATGCTCAAATTTTCCAACATTTCTTTACGATCTTCAATAATTTGTCGACGTCCCAATAATCTGAAATGGTCATCCTTAGCTCTTTGCATATATGAAACCACAATATTTTGAAGAAGCTGATCTCGTTCCTGTTGGCTCTTGTGAGATTGTATCATTGATACAGTTTTATGCAAAGTGCTGGAAATCTGAACTAATTGATTGCGAATTTGCTCGCTTGGCATACTCTGCAGTTGTGGACCTTCACAAGTTTCATCTCTTTGAGAAGCATTGGGTCCCGAACCAAAATGCAGCGTTCGAGTTCGGTGATCTACCCGTACTTGTAAATCACTGTAACGTCCAGCATCCACAATAATTCGTTCTAAATAAAACATATCAGCAAAAGATGCGAGTTCCTGTAGGCGACTAAATTTAATAGTTTGATAGACTTGCGAAACCTGTAAAATAGGTTAATTTTAACCTTATATTCAACTCATTAAAAATTTGAAAAGACGAACCTGTTTTAACAAGCGAACGAGAGTATTATCCTGCAAAGCTACAACATATTGATGCAAATCAGCTGCTTCTTCGTTATTTTGAATTGCTTCAAAGCACTGTTGTGAGCGTTCGCACAACTTTAATGGATGAAAAACGACTTCCAACCATTGGAAGAGATCTTGCAATTGGGTTGGAACCAAAGCAGTAATATTGTAGCGCACCTGAAACAATACTTTTATTATAATACATTCAAAAATAAGTCAAGTAGAAATATTTACAAGATCTTTTATAAGACTTTGTCGAGTGGGTGGATTAGGAAGACCCAATAGAGTAGCCAGCCGGCGTTTCTTTTCATTCAGTACTTCGTCAGCTTCAGTGGTACGATCAATTTCGTTTCGTGGAGGTGGAATTGGAATGGCTAAGACAGCCAAGAGCACACGAGACGCCATTTTTTGCATCTCTTCCGGGCTTTGAGTTTTCTTCTGCTCACGATAAAGCGTAAACAACCTAAATAGTGCTGAAGCGTGAAACAAATGGTTTCCCGCTTTCCAAAATACTAAAGATAATTTCTGATAGTAATTGGATAGCAACTGTGGCTTGGGAGCTTTTTTAGGCAAACTCATTAAACCGTGAATATCTTCAATAGCTTTGTAAGCTTCCTAAATTTGAGACAGTAAATAATTCTTTTTACATTTTCCTAAATGCTTTCGCTAATATATTGTTCGTACCTGCCACAGCTCCATTAAAATGGCGCTATCTAATTGACATAACCTTGTCTCAAGATGCATTGCTTGACTTTCAGGATTGTTCAAATTTACAGCGGTTTGCTGATTCTGATGCTTATGAATGTGACCCAAGTGAGTACGCAACTAATATACATGTATATAGGAGCTACTTAGTAATATTTGGCACAAATCAACCATTCAATTATACTTACGTTATCACAAAGTTTTCTGAATTCAGTCTTCCTGGTGTACTTTAAGCAAAATTTGAAAGCTTGTTGAGCTATATCATGGTAGAGTCTTTCGACTCTCGAATTGTTTCGAAGCAACTCCAAGCATTGTCGATAAGATTCCCACAAAAACTTAACCCAAGGAGTCAAAACAACTCTATCAGTTCGGTCTTGAGCATCTTCGCCACTTACAGCACTCAATAGTAATCTGTAAAAATCCTCGGAATTAAAAAAAGATAATTTTAAAAACTAGATTGTCGAAACCTTTCAGGTGTCTGCACATTGTCCAAATCGTCTATATCTACAACTGAGAGTTGAGATTCCTCTCTCGCTGCTTCTGTTTTCTCCTCTGCTAATTGCAAATAACCTCTCACAACATCTTCTAGCGATTTGATGTTGACCTAAGTAAGAAAATGTGACGTTGAAATGCAAGCAGTTTTCGGAAAACGATTTATTAGTTTTACCTGCTGACAAATATTTCGGTATTGGAATAATCCTTCCTTTGCTACATGACTTTTTTTCAATTCCACACACAACTCCAAATACTTGTTCATAATAGGTTCGTGAATTTTCTGCCATGTTCGATGTCTTTTACTTTTTATGACATCGTACAGGGCATCTAAAGCTCTCTGCTTTTTTCCAACATCAATAAATTCTGCAACATATTAAACATTTATTAAATAAAAAAAAAAAAAAAATTGGGATAGTGTTGTTCTTGAAATACAGTACAATAATGAGTTTATAAAATAAGAAAACAATAACGAAAGTGCACCATATGCCTAATGCCGCTAGTGTTAGTTTGTACATACCATTCGCTCTTTTCAGAGCATTCTCCGGTCGCTGAAAATATGTAGGCATTTTTCTAAATCTTCAATCAACAATTAACATCCAAAATGAATCGATTGAAAGCAATCATTAATATTGAAATGATACTTTGATTGAGACCAAGAAAGCTTCCACGTTTTCCGAAACAGGGATAAAGGGGGAAGCCAGAATGTGATGACGTCACACCGGTATAATTAATTTATTTTAAAACTGTATTAAATAAGTCTTATAATAAATAGTATCATTGTTAATAAAAAATTAATTTTATCTTTAAATTTAAATGTTACTAAATATTAATGCAATAATTTTTCCTAATTACGTAAATTAGGATCTTGTGACGTATTTGCGTCGTATGCTAGAATTATTTAAAAATTGGAGAGATCTCGGACATTTCGTATACGGCCACTTCGTTTAAAACAAGTTTTTTACAGGAAGTGGCAAAAGAGGTCACTTTGCATACGCTTGGCATTTAATAGTGACCTCATTTGTAACTTCCTGTGTAGACGAAGTATCCGTAAACGAAAAGCCCGCATCCCGCTTCATCAAGATGGTCTCATTCAAGGGGTCTCACTTCTGCTGTCGTAGGGGAGGGTGCAAGGAGGGAGGACATTCGTCATAGTAGGTCCATGCGTATATTAATTGCGGTTTAAAATTTTCGAAAATTTGAAGTTTAAAGTTTTCAATTAAATTTATTGTTTATAGCCGTCATGGTGTTATTTCGTACTTGTGTAAAAGCGATCTAGAAATTTATTTAACAAATTAATAAAGAGGGGAACCAGGAACGCAGGAACAATAAAACTACTGCTGACATTAGGGTAATCAAGAAATGAAAACACAGTAATGTTATAAATTAACAATTTTGCACACGGGTGTCAATCATAATACGCGTTATATATTGCGGCAGTACATTGCATTTTACTTCATAAATTTTATTATGGAATATTTAGTGAGAAGTTAATGAAAATGAGTGCCATTAGTGATTTATTATCAGCTGGATTAATTGGTACGTGCCATTTAAATAAACATGATTTTGATAATCTAATAGCATAATTATTTAATTTTAGAAAAAGATTGTAATGGCGATGTTTTATGGACTTGGGCATATCCTACCATCAGCAGTGACTTGAGAAATATGATGTTGAAGAAATGTAGCTTACAAAATGATAGCAATTTAGGAAAACAGATCAATTTTGTTTATGGTCATTATCAAAGGTGTTGGTATTACTTGCAAACCACAGAAGTGTTTGAAGCCGATAATCTTGCTAAAGTATGTAACCTTATTTTAATAATAATTTTAAAGTAGCTTATTGATTTATTAATCATGTTTGAAATTTTTTTCGATACTCTGTAGGTCAAGCAGTTTGTTTTGGTATTGTTTACTCGAGATTTAAATCCTGAAAAATACAGTACTCTTTGTCGTATAATGAGCAAGACGTTTTGTAAGGCTGGTAGTCCAACGGCTTTGGTCAAAGTTTTTCTTTCGGTCATTATTAGGGGCTCGTGCAGTACCGAAGAAAATGGAACTTTTATGGTTGGTCACTTCGAACAAAATTCATTTTCAAATGTAGGAATAAAAGGTCTATACCATAATAATCTCTTATAAAACAATGAAAGCTAAAATTTAGTTTTTTTTTTTTTTTTGAATTCCAGCTGTAATAAATATGTTTAAATTAGAAACTATTCTCATCTACACAGCCATTTTGTTGAAGAAACGCGTGGTTGTGTATCATCATAAATTAGATTCTTTATTGGATTTTACGAGGTAAAATAATATTTTCATAGCCGATAGTAATCAAACCTGATTATTGACATTACATTACAGAGTTTTACCCGCGTTCGCATGGCATAGACAGAACTGGAATATATTATATCCATTTGTAGACTTAAGTACAAGCGAAACTAACGATCTAAAAGAATTGTCTTGTTACGTCGCAGGATTTCTCGATGCTAGTGTAGAATCCAGAGCGGATTTATACGACGTGTTTATCAATTTAGCGGCCATGGAAATTTCTATAGCTCCCCATGCTAAAGGTGAATTTAACCTTTAAAAATATGCTTTAATTTTTTTAAATGCCATGATTTGCATTCTAACAACTTAATAATTAATTTATCTAGATTTTTTTGCTATGACTAAAACTCATAAAGAAATTGCTTTATCCATGATTCATTGTGCGGAAGACGAGGAGTTAAGTGATCAACAAGTTATTAAGGTAATATGATGATTTGTTGGATTAAATTTGTTTATAAACGATTGTAATGAATCCCAAGTGCCAATTTTCAGTATATTTTAAAATAGCTAAAAAGATTATTATACATGTGGTTCTTTTTAATAATTGTTAGTACATTTTTATTTAGAAACAGCATACATAATCATTAACTAACATGAAAGAAAATGCATGCTATTTAGAATGAAACATAAATCGCAAACTTATTTAAAACAAAATTTTTTTTGGCACTTTGGCTCTATTGAATTTCATAATTATTAATTTGGTACCGTTTTAGGAAATTGCTGGCAAAACTCGTGAACTACTAAGTCATCTTAAAACGCTGTTTTCCGCAAATATCGAAGGTAAAACTCAATCAGTTTTCACATTAGATAAGCTGAGAGAACATAAATTGGCCACAGCCCTCGAAAATTTTTTAATGAATTTGGCAACTGCCGAAAATTTAATTGAAGTTAAAAATTAGGTTATATATAATATAAGAATTATAAAAGTTTATTTATAAAATTGCTAAATAATAGTCTACCAATGAAGCAACGTTTGATATTCTTTACATTTAAAAAAAACTCAAGCGTTTAAGAAAATTTAACTACTTAACAAACGATATCATTTAATTGCAGTTTTTTTTAAGTAAACGAAAAGAATGTATAGAAGTTTTTTCGTCAAGTATTATCTTGATACACTGGTTCATCATGCTCTCGCCAAAAATTTAGTTGTAAACGCGAAATTTTGGACTTGGAAAAGATGTGAACTGCAGTGTCGTTAAATATATCGTTATATCTGAAGTTGTTCTCAATTCCAAACTCCTCGACAAGCGGAACTGCTTTTGAGATATAATTCCAATTATTTTGAAACTGTCTGTATGGCAAATTATCCATCATGTGACTAAAGCTGTTTCCTAAAATGACAAGCTTCGATAAGGACGGACTCCAATTGGCCCAAAGAAGATTATTATACAATTCTTTGGCACAGTGTGGCATGTAGAAGAGGGTTGGCGACTCAACACTTCGTTTTCCTTCTTCATTTTTACCAATCACGGCGCATTGCAACCGAGTTAGAATTGTAATTTCCTCGGTTGAAAATGCAGGGTCAAAAAGCAGTCCTTCACCTTTTAGATCTTCAATTAAGCATAAAAATAACGCCAACTGATATCTAGCTATTATACATGAACTAAAATTCCCTAATCCGTAACATATCAGAGTGGCAAATTCTACTTTACGAGACTGCGACTCCATTTCTGATTCACACGTTTCGATTTTGTTTTCATTTTCTTTGTCAAATCTCGTTAACGACTTCAGCAAAGTTGAAGATACACTCTTGTACAAGTTACTAATTCTTAACTCGGCTTGACACTTCTGGACACTGATTATCACCTTGCTTAAATCAACTTTACTGCTAGGAGCAATTAATTCATTCGCTATCGCATCGGTATCGGCAGATCCATCCTCAAGATCAGTGCAGGTCCGGCCCAAACAATGCAAACAACTCGATGAACGTAGTGATCTAAATGGTAAGCTATTGCTTTTAGGCTTGCGTTTCCTATGAACTATTTTAAATCCATCTTCCTGCATTTCTAAATGCGAATCTATAAACAAAAAGATTACAATTATGATTTTTTATTTTTTTAAAGAATTTTCTTTCAAGCGGCGTGCTTCCACTTAACGGTAGCATTATTTGATAAAATTATTGTTAAGTGAATTATTTAAGATATTACCATAAATAGTAAGCAAAAACGCTTTTCCAAAACTCTTGAATTCCCAACCGGTAGTAATTAAAGCATACAATTAATAGTGAAAATCCGAATCATTTGTTTACATAGTAGGCTTGTTGCTTGAAACAGTAAAGAAGACGCATGTCCCGTTCGGCTCCATGTTGGTTCCTTTCATACCACGTGATATTTACATCAAAATAAGGCGTGGTTATTCGGCAGCACGGATTTTCATTTTAAGATTTTTCGCAAAAATGGTTATTTTAACTTTTCTTATTTTATAGTATTCTTTAAAAAAATAATGATGATTAAATATTATACATACAAAATACTTAATTATTTTCTTTTTCTAGGCAGTTTTCTTTCTCCAACAAACTCCTCCTCTTTGATCTCTAAGCTCCTCCCATAAACTAATTTTAAATATTTTTACCATTCGTGTAGAGTGGATATTTTCTACAGCCGAGAATTTGCGGAGACGAATTACTAATTATTTGGTTTTCAGATAGTACAGACGAGCTATTATCATTTTAAGAGATTCATCTATAATTCATTTATTGAGAAAACAGCGTTGACGATCTCTGTTCAATTAAGGTAAGCCGAGCAAAACTGCGCCGTATTAGCATAGGTAGGAAAGCAGGCCAGGGCGTCAACTGCAGCGGCACAGCCTGAACCCTACCGTAGCGCTCAGCTGTCATTGGCGTCCAACTGTCAATGCCCTTTTGCTGCAAATTTAATTACAATATAGCTTTACATAGTGCGTATTATAACACTTACCTACGGTACCGTTTTTACCAAATGTAATTAAAGATTACGATAGTTGAACATTAATTTAAAAAGTTTGAATGATTCTGTAACATCTCACCTGCATTGCATCAGAAAATGCGCATAAAGGCGAATGTAATTATTTAAAGTAAGGTACAAAATATATAGCT
>JAQGAY010002318.1:0-10862 GCA_034698085.1 Polydesmus angustus
AGATTTATGGGGGAAATATTTCAAAAGCAAAAGTGGAATTTCCATTAATCAAAATTTGGCTCTTGTGGGATCATGGCCAGCATGTTATATTTTCGATTTACCTCCCGCACTTAGTGCCGTGAGGTTAGTTTATAAAATTTATATTACGAGTTAACGGATGTCATGTCTAAAACTAAAATGCTTAAAATGTTAACTGAACACTATAAGGGCCTCGAGATAATTTCCTAGAAATAACTGTTTACTGTCTGTTTTTGGTTATCTAAGTTGCTAAAAATTTAGCGACGTCAGTATGAAGTGTTTACTAGTAATATTTGCCTAACCTTACCAAACTTTAAATAAAAATGTCGACATTAAAATGTATACCTTTTTGCTTTTGGCATTTTAACGTCAATACATATTAAATGCTGGCCACGATCCCACAAGAGCCCAAAATTTTAAAACTGTAATTTTGTTGTAAGCTAAAAAAATAACATCAAAACTTTTCCAGAAAAAGTCGAAATTTTAACAAAATTAAACAAAATAGTTAGAATCAGTCTTATACATTATATTCAAAATGTTCCCCAAAGTTAATTCTAAATTATATTCCAACAAATGTGAATTACAGTATAGGCTTTATTAACTTGATTGTAAATCAGAATCAATATAATAATTATTATGAAATGCCAACAAAATTAATCTTGACAATTATGACGTCCAAACTTAAAATTGGAATTACGGAACGAATTTCGTGGGGATAAAATTGTCATCCCTCTGAAAAGTATGTAAAGCAAAACTGTAATTTTGCTTCGAACAGTCCATAAGTGATGTGAGCTGGGAACGTAGCCCATTCCTGTAATCTAGTTATGGGGGATAAAAAGAAAAGGGAATTCTCACGGGTTCAAGACCAGGATAACGCCTTTTTTATTTATTTACGAAGTTGTCCTTTACAGGCGCAATAAAATCCAAATAAAAAATACGAGGTGAGCGCTGCCACTCAATGGGCTGGTGCGTTCCAATTTAGACCACCTCAAACTGATACAGCGGTACAAAAATGAAACGTTGATTGTAGATTATTTGGAAATATGAATTTTTCTGATTTAGTTTGCGATGAAAATATTGATTTAAATAAGTTTGTCTAATACATTTGAGTTACGATTATTTTAAAATAACTTTTCGATTGACTCGCACTCTAATAATAAAAATATCAAAATTTCTCGGACAAATCAGCAAGCTAAAAATCGGTTCCGATCTCACTAAAGGTCTGCTATCGAATCTACTAATATCCTGTTAACGAATGACTAGAATTTAACTCTATAATTATTAAAATCTGACCATATTCATTAAAGTTCCTCATTTACAGTAGCTAAGAGATTACAAAATTCTAAATTTAAGATTATAGTACTTAAATCTGACCCGGAATCCTTAAAGTCTGGCTCCGAGATGACAAAAGTCTGAGCCTGCATTAAACTACCCATATTTAATTCCTCCAGGGAGGCACTTACCGTTGGATGACAACATGTTGACGCATGCGCGAACGACCAAATCTCGAGTGAGCTTCCCAAAACGTAACCCACATCGATTATTTATTACTCCGTAAATAAATATTGAAAACGTTGCTTGCTCAATTTGCTCTTTTTTCTATTCGACTTTTAAAACATATTTCGACACTGGAAAAGATCGAGATCAAAATTAGCGATTAATCTTTGCTTAACAACTGATTTAGTTTTTGTTAAATCTCTTGGGACTAATCTTTTTCGTTTTCGCAAAAAAAAAAAAAAAGGCTTAAAAAAAATGAGGGTAAATTTAAGTTTGCGCGTGCGCATATTTTTTTGTTTTAATCTTGTTCCAGAAGTGGTTTTTCTCACTTGTTTGAGGACATTTAATCTCCTTTAAAAATCACCTTTTCTATCGCTATCGAAATATTTTAGCCACGAATAATTATTATTGATTAAACTAGATAAACGATTCGGATAGGCATCTGATGATCTAGTTTTAATATTTTAATCCTCGTTTTTAACTGGTTTTAGTTTGTTAAACTTGGTGATTTAAAATAATGTCGCTGTCAACAACAAAAAAGTATTTACCGGTAAATAAAAATTAAAAGATGAATGAAGATAGTTTGAGCCTGCGCATGCGCTTATAATTCTTTTTTAACGGAGACAAATTTAGCTTTTTATCATGTTTTAGTAAGTGATTTTTTTTTTTCTAATCTTTATTTAGCATACAAAATTCAATCTCGACTGTAAACATTTTTTTTATTACCAACAATATTTAAATCCAGATTAAGGAATTCGTTGAAAACGAGATACGAGTTTTTCTAGTGATCATCTCTTCTTCTCGCTATCTCTTGAGTGGCGTGAGCAGACGACGGATGAGTGAGTGAGAGATACTTAGACAACCGATAATGCAGTGGTAATAAATTCCGAATTAAATTGCTTACTATTACCCACTCGCATCTTCCGTTTTGCTTCTTTCGCGCGCATTTCTGCATTCGTCTAATGCGCAAGTGCGAGAAATGCGCCAACTAATACTTAAGCCACTCTACTTCCCCTCCTTCATTTGGCCTCCCCCTGCGCCGCGCCTCACTTCGTCTGCATTTGCAAAGTGGCACATTTTAACGAAACTTATTTGTTGAAATAACACTTAACGAGGTGATTTAAAGTCATAGTAATGGTCAGAAAAGATGAGATAAAACAAGTTCAATGTGTTTCGATCACTCTCTTAGCATCCTTCTGCATTCATTTATCTTATTTGCCGCTTTCTCTATTTGCATCCTTCTGTCTTTCTATCATTTCTTACCATCCTTCTGCCTTGTTTTATTTCTTTTACTCCTACTATCCTTTTGCTCTACTCATAAATGTACCGGTATATGAATTCCCAATGAGCAATATTTCTTGCTTCCTTTTTATTGTTATTATTTAAATTATTATGCTGGCCAATAATAAATGTACGTTTAAATAGTTGTAAGTCGTTGGATGAAGTGGAATGGAATTTTTTTTGAACGTTTCAAAGGTCAAGTTGCGAAATAAATTAGATTAATGTGTGTAAATATTATGGCCGGAGAATGGCCTTATATTAACTCTTATCGTATATTTTAATAGAGCAGTGAAATGTCGGTATAGCAAACTTATACAAGAAAATAATTTGTTGAAACCATATAAATATGTGATTGATCGAAATTTTAAGCTTTAACTTAAAAATTGAGTTATTTTTGTCATAAATGTTTAAAACTAACAGTCACGTTTTAAACTGATGGAAAAAAACCGTCATTTTTAAGCGAATAAATTTTGGTAAATCTTTTTTTTTTTAATGCTATTTTGACATGGTTTCATTATTTTTTTTTTAATTTAAAGTTTTTTTAAAATTTTTAATGGAATACATTTTTGACGGAGCGCATGAGATTGTCGTTGTATTGACTGTTACTCGTTATATCGACATTTTTCAGAATAAAATAACGATTGTTCGCGTTAATGAGGTTGTTAAAGGTGGTTATGGGAATTTATTAACTAAGATAATATTTGCGCATGCGCGGTGTGATCTAATTGTTATAGCAATTTTTCTTAATTAGTTTTATATTTTGCGTCGTTAGTGTTTACTTTTTGTTTTGAGCACCGTAAAATTTGCGATAAAGTTCACTGAATATTTTTCACTAAACAAGTTAAGGTTTGATGTTTCAACTACAGACTGCATCTATAAATGCAAGTTTTGACAAGTTAACTTTGACAAGGAAGCGAAACATCATTTCCGGTTTTTGAGCACGCGTTTTACCTCTTCCAGCCATTGGTCTAAAATAAACCGAATTATGTGTTCCCTGATTACGTTAAATTGAAACACAGATAATACGAATATCGAAGAATTAACGATGTTTTATTCTGTACTGTATTTTGTTTATTTACTTTTAGTTGTCACTTCAAGTGGATTTATTTTGTAACCCAAGAGAGCGTCGGTTAATTGAACTGTGAAAAACGCAGATTTTTAATTTATTTTTTTTTATTATTTATTAATTTGAAAAATTTGAAATTATACTGTAAAAACTTTACGTGTCTCTTTGTAAATTAACGCAACATTGAAATCTTTGCACTTGTTTGTTTATTTTTGTGTAATTAACTGAAATTGGTCACAATTATCTCGTACACCCGGTATAGTACTAGTACAAATTTACTATAAACTTCTGATCTTCGACCGGGTGAGCGAACACCCATGTATCTTATTTAGTTTGGCACTCGTATGCTGTACCCGTATATAATATTAAAAACACCATACAGTACTGTATTTTAAAATTTTGATTAAAAGATGTTACCTGTAGTTAATTAAATTAGACATTTTTGACTAAAATGTTTATTGTTTGATTTAATTGATTGCTATCTTTAAAACGCATCTATATTTGTTTGCAAGTTTATACGCCTGTACTATATTGTGTAAATATTCTACTAAACTAATTAATTAAGTTTATATGCAGCTTGATTTTTTTTAAATTACTTATAAAATCAGGATTAAATTAATGAGGAATTTTTTTTTAAACAAATATTGTACAGAAAAAGAGATTAAACCGGCATGTCTAGGTAATACTTATAATCAATTACAAATAATACATTAATTTAAAAAATTTTATTTTTTAGAAATTGGTTTAATTTTTAAAGATTTTAAGTCTTGTTAAAATTATAAACAATAAATTAATTATTATTATTTAATGACAAAAGATAATCATTTTTTAAGACAAAAACATATTAGAATATTAAGTTACATTTTTATTTTTTTGGCATATTAGTTTCATGTAGCTTGATGGAAAACAAAACAAGAGTTTTTCGCTGTTGGCTATCAAAATAATTGAACTACGAGTACATTAATTTTAAAACTTATTTTTAATGTAAGATAAAATTGTCTTTTAAATTTATTTTTTTATCGATTTTTACACAAGATATATATTTAAGAAATTGACGCAACTTTAAAGCTGCCGCAAGATTTCCCTTTAGGAAAAGCAACGTCATTATAATAAAGTACAGATTTTTGATTACATGAAGTCGAAATTAAATTCTTTAATTGAAAAGAAAACGTCGTTCGCGCATCTCTATTGCACACACGCACATACAGGATGCTCTATAAAATAGTATATTAAGAGTATTTTTTTAATTGACACTTTGTGACCTGATGTTTACAACTACATTCTTTTCTCCAATTTCTTATTTCTCCCTATCACTGATTCTTTGAAAGGTTAAGAATTTAATTACAAAAGTGTAATTAAAACAATTGCGCTGTTTCTGCCAACCATTATTTCGGCTTCTTTATCGGAATAAATTATAGGAAATTTGAATATGTATTTTTATTTGAGCTGTTGAAAATGTTTACATAACAGGAGCGTGAGTCGAAGGGTGCTATTGCATTTCAAGTGACAGGAGGATGCTAGTGATAGAAGGATTTTGAGAGAGGGTGCTGAGAGGCAGCAGAGATGTGGAAAAAGAGAGGGATGGAATGATGTTCTATGCTAGTTGGTAAAGAATGCTGAGGAATAGACAGTAGGATATTGAGGAAATTTGATGATGGTAAGAGAGACATAGAGGGATAGAGAATAAGAAAGAGTCCTTTAGGAAGTTCTAAGAGATACATAGTAAGAATATACTTATAGATGAAGAGAGGTAGAAGAATTTTGAGAGACCCAACTACAAAATATGCTATAAGAAGGTAGGGAGAGAAGGAAGAAAAGATGGCAAAGCAAAACAGAATGATGCTGAAAGAAACAGAATGGAATAAAGATAGAGCAACATAATGATTGAATAAGAGAGAACCTGAAAGATGCTTAAAAAGAATTAGAATAAAAGAAAATGATGCTCAGAAAAAAGATGCTAAAGAAGAGAGAAAGTGAATAATGCTTTGGGAGTAAAAGAATTAGTGAGCCAGAAATATGCTTAAAGGGGATAGGAGGATGTTAAGAGAAAACAGGATGATGTTTGGTGAGTATTAGAATATGAGTGAGACAGAAAAATGCTAAAATAAATAGTTAGGATGATGTGAAGGAGAATCAGAATGATGCTCGAGGAGTAATAGAAAATGAGTGAGGATGGCAGAAAGATGCTGCGGAAATATACATTGGTATATCAGTGCAATGCAAGTTAACTAAGAAGAGCTGATGTAAATGACAAAAGAGTGATGAGCAGAGATTGAGGCAGAAGGATGCTAAGGGAGAAATAGAAAGGAAATGAGAAGCATCGGGTTAGATCGAATGCGTAGATTATTTACTTAAGTTTTTGTATTCAACATTGTTAACTCTTTCATCTAGTGCTATTTATGTATTTGTTGCCACAGGCTTCTAACTAAGGGCGTTATTTTTTCTTAATCATTTACTGCTTGAAGTTTATTTCTATGGAGAAGGGTGTGTTTTATATTAAAAGTATTTTTGCCTGGGGATAAAAAGAAGTTTTTATTCGCTTGAACTATGTAAAGAAATAAAATCTAGGCTTTGGAAAATTAATAAAAAAACATTATTCATTACTAACTGCATAAAAATCGCATATGAATATTTATTAAGTATTTTCATTTTTTTTTATAAAGAACGTTTTTTTTATTATTTTTTTGTGAGTGGGTTTTTCTTTGAATCAAAATAAATAAAAGACTTCATTTTTTGAGAGGGAAGTAGTTTTCGTCTTATGAATATTAAAATGTACAAAATTAAAAGTTTATTTTTTCAGTTTTTTTAAAGAACTACTGCATTGTATTATATTTTTTAAATTTACTAAAAAAGGAAAAGATTTTGACTCTTAATTTGTTAGGGAAATTGTTATTTGTTTATTTTAATTTATTCAATACATCAATGACAAGAAAGGGCTTGCCACTAATTACTTAAGTTCTAAATAATGAGGGTTTGAATAGAGATTAATATGAATATTATCTTATATAGCGAGGTGCTTAATGATATACTGGTAGTTAAAATTAATAATTTTTCAAAATTTAAACTTTTGCTTTAATTTAAATTTTTTATCAATTAATTAACTAAAATCATTATTAAATGATTATATCGATAATATTATATAATACTTGATTATTATATTAAATTAATAAATTTGTTAAATAAATATTTCTTAAAAAATAGAACTTGATTATTATATTAAATTAATAAATTTGTTAAATAAATATTTCTTAAAAAATAGAACTTGATTAAAAATTGTATTAACGTACCGTATATACTCGCGTATAAGGTCCCTAATTTTTGAGTATAAGGCGCTCAAAAAACCTTTTAAATTTTTCGTTTATAAACGTCCCTCCAACCCCCCACCCCCTTCTTATCCCTTTCTCTCTCAACGAAAGGGTATAATGGGGCCTTGTAAGCGACATTATGTACATTAGTTACATTTAAAAAAATTAAATTAAATCAATTACAAAATTAAATTTACAAAAAATTAAGTAAAATTGTTATTAAGTGACATTATTTTATTTCAATAGGTTTTTTTTTTATTAATTAATTAATATAGCGCATTAAAAGTTTGATAATCACTGGTGTTTTCTTGAGTAGATTGGGTTTAATTTGTGAATTAAAGGATGAAATACGATTTATTAATCTATTTGCATTTAATTAACAAAGCATTTTGAGGTGTTATAATTTACATTTGCGCTGTTATGTCGTTGCGAGTGAACGAGCAGATGGCGTGCGAGGAGAGTGAGCGGGATGAGGGTTTAATCAACGCCTCCTATGGTTTAATCACTCTGTATACGCTACTAACAATATATCGACTTTTAATCCGGATTAAAGATGTTAAATGTGATAACGCGTGTACATGTTATTCTTGTGTGGTAGGGATGCTGCGTCGCAATCTCTTTTTGGGTTTTTGGGATGCTGGAGAGATGCAGGAAAAATCTCTTTTCTCCCATGAGATTTTAGAGATGCTCATTAGACATCAAACTAAGCTTAACTAAGTTTAGGACTGGATTTAAAAGTTTTCGTTTGGGTCACTTATCATAGATTCAATGTAACACAGTTCAATACTGAAAATTTAATTGATTAAGAGTTTGAAGAAATCGATATCACTTCAAATTAAAATATCAATTTAATTATTTTGATTTTAATCAAAACATTGAAATCAATGCCATTTATTATTTTAAAAATTAATTGGATAATCCAAAATATTTAAGGCAATCTGAAAAATCAAAATACATAAAATGTAGATCTTCGTGTTTTTATTATTTTATAAAAATTGTAAAATAGGTAGTATTAATTAACATTAATTGTTAAAATTATATAAATTTCAGTCACTTAAAGCGCATTATTTTCATTTTAATTTTCAGATTTTGAAACCATTTTCATGCAAATTTTAAGTACCAAAAAATGACGCAGACTGTTTACTATTATTAAAAGTAGTTTTTTTAATTACGCATTGGTTTCCCAAATAAAGGTATTTTAAAAAAAATTTAAATACGCCTACAACGTGAAATTTAATAAAGTCGTAAGTTTGCTTTTAATGCGCATTTGTTTAGTCGTTTCATGTTCGGAAAATCACTCAAAAAATCAATGAAATGTAAAATAAAATTATTGCCAATATCGATTTTTTTTTCTTTGGCGTAAACAGAAAATTTAATTCTGATGAATAAGTTCTTTTCCATTATAATAAAATATGATCGGGCTTTCATAACTCAAAATCCGTGCCTGTTTTTATCGTCAGGATTAATTAATGTTGGATTAGTTAAGCTAAATGGAAAAAGGCGTCCTTACAAAAAAAAAGCGTCATCAATGGCGTCATGAAAACGGAAGAGGAAATAAAGAAACGGGTGCCAGAGTGATGGGGAAAGAGAAGGCGGAAAAAAAAAAATCACGGATTATTGTGTTAGCCGCATTTGCTATTCACATCGCGTTCGCTTTACACTAGCCCTTTACTTAATTTAAGGCCCTTATCCATTTTCTCTCTCATTCACTAAATCTCTCTCATTCTCACTCTTTCAACCTATCTCTTTCTTTTGATTCTTAATGAGTAAAGTTGAAAAGAAAACGGAGGGTTTTTTATTCTATTTTTTTGATTTCGTGTGTCGTGTAGAAAAGTTTTTACGACCGCGTTTAAGAGGCGGTTTATGGTGAGTAGGTGAGGTGGATGAGGGTTGGTAGGGTGGAGGTTTATTGCGTCAGACTAACTTAATCATAAAAATTCCCGTTTGAAATTATTGTTCTAATTCTGTTTTATGGCCGCGCAAAAAAAGTTATAGAGCGCAAAAAAAAGAAAACTGAAAAATCAGCTTATTAATTAGAATTATAAACTGCTTAATTGATTTTTTTTTGCCGATTAACGAGGCATAAAAATAAAATAGTTCGGAGTAATAATAAAAATGATGTTAATGTTCATGGATAGTATCGCTTTGGTCAGCAAATCTATTCATTTACTTGCGGTTGTACTATTGCCAAGCGCAGCAATAATTTTTCGTTTCTAATTTTGTTTTGAAACGTGAGTTTCTACTAAAAATCGTAATAATTATAATACTTTTTAGTCGTTATTTATAATGCTTATTGCTGCTTCATCTAGGGAAAACATTGAAATAAATTTTAAAAAAAATTAAAGAATGATAATTAAAATGCGTTGTTAATTATATTAAAAATCAGGTAGAAAATTATGCAAATAATAAAAATGAAGTGACAAGAAGTGTTTTCCCCTATTTATTTGCAAATCTTATATTAAGGACTTAATACCAAGAGTAGCATGCTTTTACGTGACTTTAGAATAGTAGACTAGTAGACTTTATTGTAATCATTACTTAATTATTTTTTGTTTTGTGCATTACTCGTATTAATCAAATTGTTTAGAAAACTGAGATCGGTGGAAAAGAAGGATTAAATAAAACTAGATTATTGAGTTGAAAGCGGAAATACGAGATTTATTTTGAAATAAAGGTCGTTTAGCTTTTTACAAAATTAAGGTATACGTCAAAAAGTTAGTGCAATTTTTGAAATTCTGGCGCTACATTAATTATTAGATTGATATACTTTTTGTAAACATGTTGGACTGTCTTTGACCTTTGTCTAATCGACACTCATATTTGGCGAGTATTTTTGGTTTTTCAGCTATTTAAAGCAGTTGTGGTTCTGTATGTTTGGGGATTTTTTTTTTTAATTTTTGGCGATTAAAAAATAATTTTATTGAGTGCCAGGAATTTTTACCTCAAGATGTTACAGTTAATAAAGAATTTTATTTAAATAAGTTGAATCGGTTATGTGAAAAAATTAATTGAAAACGGCAAGATTGCCAGGGCCAGACTGTCATATTGCCAGTGACAATTGCACCATTTTGATGCACCAGCTCAAACTCCATTGCAAAAATAGCACTAGAATGGACCAAAATTTACCAAATTTGGTTTAATTTTTTTTACAGAATGAATAATGAAAGCAAAAGATAATCGTGAATGGCACCCAATAAAAATGACTTTTATTGTGAAAACTAAAAAAACGCCGAGTAGACAGAACCACAACTGCTTTAATTGGTTGAAAGACTAAAAATGCACGTCAAATATGGCTGTCAATACTGTATATACAAAAGTCAAAGTTAGGTTCACCAAAATATCCACAAAAAATTATATCATTCTGACAAAGGTAGCGCCAGAATTTTAAAAATTGCACGAACTTCTTGGTTTGACCACGTACTTATGAATCTTTATCTACAATTCAACGTTTGAATGAGCCAATATGAACACGCATTGCTCCAGGGCGTTAATTTCAAGATGGTTCTAAAACCAAATCTCTGCACAGTTTGAAAAACATTTCCGGTAATTACGTTTTTACCTTTTCTTTTCAAAATAATTGCTAAGCAACAAACACAACATGCTGAGTAAAAAATGAGAAAAGGGAAATGTGCTTTTATTTTTAGAAAGTTATTTCCAATGTCTAGAGTTATGTTCTAAACGCGCAACCTTTTTTT
>JAQGAY010002319.1:0-10859 GCA_034698085.1 Polydesmus angustus
GTGTTTTTCTAGTGTGTGGATACGCAATGTTTTAAAGCGGATAAAGACGACCACGATACGATAAGTCGAGTTTATCACGTGGTTTATAGCCATAGTTACAACGTTCCTGTACTGTACTTCAATATGCATCATTCTGGCAAATAATTAATAAATAATAGCGTCGGTTTCTGGATAAACAAGTTCCACAAATTATAATTTTTTTGGGGGAGAAATAAAGGGAATTTAAGTTTTTGCGCAACAGCTGTTTCTATTAAGTTAATTTATGAAAACATTGAATTTGGTACTGTTTTCCAAGAAGCCGACGATAATATTACTATATATATTTTAATCTGAAAAACTGTCGATTCTATTCAGATGGTCGTTTACTATCACTAGAAGAAGTGTGGCAACAAGTTCCTAATGAATATCAAAGTGAATTGTATAGCAATCGATGGGGAGCTATTACTCAACAGGTGAATAACCAATGTTCTCATTCACGCTTTTATACACGTACATCTACATTACTATTGAACATTTTAAAATTATTTTTTTAAGGAACATCCTTTACTAGGCCAGCCTTATTTTTGGATTCATCCTTGCCAAACGGAATCACTTATGGCCCAAATTGAATTATCAGACCCGAAGTAAAAGATTTTCAACCATATACTTAAATTATTTCCGAGTTAACAAAATTGCTTATTTATTTCAGAAATTATATTATTAGTTGGCTAAGTATGTTTGGACCATTAGTAGGTCTTAATATACCAATATCTTACGCTAATTTTAAAGATTTGGAAAGTAATCCAAATATAAATACAGCGTAAATAAATATTTATTTATCGAAATTATAAAAAAAAGAAAAATTAAATAAAATCTCTTACTCTTTTAGCATCCTGCTTGCATATTCAATATAGTTATCATTTCTCCAAGATAGGGAGCTGTGTTGATATTTCCGGTTAAACTCAATAAAAACGTCCTCTGTAATAATACACTAGCATGTTCTATGGTAATAATAACAAAAAAAAAGTTTGAATGAAACATAAAATCATACAATACCGTAATTAATTTTAAAATTGCTACCTTGACATAATAAGACAAATTCTGACAATTTTTCGAGAGTTGAAGTGACTATTTCAAGGTGATCGCTTTCTAAGCACGTCAAAAAAGCGTCCATAAAATTTTTTGCCAAACTATAAAGTACATAAATAAACTTTCTTTTTTAATTTAAAGTTTTCTAATTACAAAAAAATAAATAAACTTTAATACCTGGGTTTATGTTTAATCAGTTTCATCATTAAATTGAGGGTCAAATGACGACAGCTTTCTGTGGGATGAATCATTAAACGCTTTAGGTCATCCTGCAAAAAATATCAGTTAAATTAATAAAGATAAAAAAAATATATTTTTATTCATATCTTACAAGGAAATATTCTAAAATTGAGACTTTCCTAATCGACATACCATCAAGTTCGTGTAAGGCCAATAAAGTATCTAAGAAATAAATTCATCCATAAAATTGTTATTTTTCAATTAAAAGCGCAGTTTACCCTCCGAATTGTTTGCGTTAGTCAAGCGCATAGATATACTTTGTAACTGAGTCGGAGTCCAAATAATTTGAGACGTTGGCGGAGAAAATGTCGTGGTTGATGGCGGTGATTGGCCTTGATTTTCATTCAAAGATGTTACATGTCGAGGCAGCGATATAGCTGATATAATGGAACTCAAAACGGAATTTTCCGAATATACAGTTGATAGTTCGTTTAACACTGAAACGTGCTTTAGAAGGTATTTCGTCGCGCGTGGAGTATTAAAGCTCATGAAATCCACGAGACTGTTAAGAAATTTCATCACAACAGCGGACAGTTCTTTTCGTTGATTACCATGAGTCTACCCAAAAAAAAATAACGTTTAATAAAGCATTAAATAAATGGTATCATTAAATATACCTTAATTAAATCAAAGTAAGAGTCGAAAACATCTTCGAGCCACGTTCCATATTCTGGTCTATAAAGATATGGCTGAAAAATTTCTAATAACGAAAGTATACCGTTAAAATACGCCAAATGATTTCGAGAACGAAATATGGTGAATTCAAATTGTACTCGTCCACGTAGCGAAGAAGCAATCATGCCCAATTGTCTTTATAAAATTTTTTTGATATAAATAGACATGTTTCATAATTTTCTATGAATTAACGTTACCTTAACATTAGAATTGGATGAGTAGATGCCATTTTTCGGCAAGCTAATTCTACGCTCTTTTTCTTTTCTTTCCATTCACGAACGGATTCAGTATCCGCCATAGTTGTTAACAAAGAGTGTGAAACACTATCCAGCTATAAGAAAACAAGACATTACAGCTGCAACACTAAATAATTTTCATTGCACAACTTTAATATATACCTGACTTGGAAAATTACTGATGCAGGATGAATTTTTGAAAAATATGTTTGGTTTATCAATAAATTCAATTAGGTGAGGAATTTGCCGATAAAGGTGAAGTAATAATTCGTGAGCATTCTTAGCACTAAGAAAACAATTTATTTAGTTAATAACTCTTAATCAATTTTAAAATTAGAAACAAAAAAAATGTTACTCACTGTGGTTCATTTAATTCCGTGAGAGATATTAAATAGTCGACTAGTTCTCGTAGTATTTCTTTATGTTGGTTACAATTGTATACTAAAATCGGTAGATAAGCTACAATTGGATTTTGGTATTGTTTATCTCGACGATGTTTTGGCGCCATATCACCATTTTTCTCAATGTTTTTTAAATAGTTTTCTACGGCAACTAAAATATAATTTGACACTTGAATGACTTGAGCAACATTTAATCCAAGAACATTTTCTTCTGTGTAATGCTATAAAGTCAAAAAACCCCATAAATACAATTAACGATATGAAGAAAAAAAATCTACAAACTTTAGGTAAGTGTTTATCACGTCCTTGCCAAATTTTTGGAATGTATATACAAGTCCACAAAAAATCTAAAACCACTATCGGATCGTGTCTAAAAATAAAACTAATTTATTAATAACACAATAGTCTTTAAAAATTAAACTACGTACTTGACTTTGACTTCCAAATCATTGCCATCAGGAGTCAACAAAAGATCAATACATTTTGATAAAGTCGCCCAATTTGTTTGATGCACTAAGGACGCTAATAAATATGGTCGACAAGTATCGTTTGATGAATTCGAATTATTATTGATGCCTCTTTCAAACATTTGGGTTTTAAATAATAAACGGTTTTGCAATTCTGGTATTGAACTTATAACTTCTGGTTCCAGCAACTCTAAGCAATCCAAAATCAGTCTGACAGTTGCCAAATTATTAATAGAACTAAAATTTAATTGATAAAAAATTATTAAAATTGCTAAGAGAGTAGGCTAAATTAAAATAATACCTAGAATTTTTTTCAGCCGTTTCTAAAAATTCTGTGAATGCTGTAATCACCGCTTTAGTATTGGTCGTTTCAATTGCTTTATGGATCAACTTTTGAATAGCTTGTTCAACATAGCCAGGAGAACATTTAACTGTTTCTCGGATAACTATATTATCATAATTTAAAAAATGTAATTTAAACTGTTCTTTAAAAAAAATTTAAAACTTACTTTTGTTAACTAAAGCCGTATCTATATAATTCGAAGAATCAATGTCTTTTAAAATTTGATTCCAACTTTTTTCTGTGCTGGATTCAATGTTCTTTATAGATAAATATCTGCACTGTCCGATTAATGATATTAACGGAGATGTTTTGCCATCTTGTGAGTATTCAATTATTTTTTTGCAGATTTCTACAAACTTTATAGAACAAACGTCAGATGCATTTTCGGGCTTACACTAAACAAAGATATCATTAAAAATAAAGCATAGGCTTAAGCAAAAAGAATTTAAGTTTACTAACATAAATAGTTATCAGCAGTCGAAATATGGGGCAGGAAAATGTGTGATTTCTTTTCAGCGATTCGCATAATAAAGGTCCGTTTTTAACGTCAAATATTGTCGACAAAAAAGCAATCAATTGGTTTGTGATAGTCCTTTCCGATATCGATTTATGAATTTCGCTCGCAATCGACTAAATTTTACAAAAAAATTAAATATGAAAAAAAAAATTATTTTTTGAAAAAATTAAGCTAACCTTTTGAATACTCCTGATCAAATCGATTGATTCAGTGCGTCTTCCACTTGCATGCGTTTCAAAGATAACAATCAATTTATCAAAAACGTCTTCTTTATTTAAGGCTGGAATAAGTTTAGGCTGAGGCATAACAACTATCGGAGAAGATCTTTTAATTCGAGAAAGCACATTAGTTTCTTGAATAGATTCGTCATTTTCTTCCATTTCTTCTTCAGAGTCTTGCAAACCCAAATAATGCGCAAAAACGTCGCCATGTTGAGCTCCCCTTTGTTGTTGAACTTCGACTAGTTTAGCCATATAGCTTTTATCAACTACAGCTTGTTCTACTAGCTCACTATTATAGTGAACAGACTCGTCCAAAGCTCGTAACAATTTACTAATCCATAAAAAATAAATACGTTAATTTTGAAATATGCTTAAAATTAATTTAAAGAAAAAGTTTACCTAACACTAGAAATTGGGATTCCGAAAGACTGAATAAACAGCACAAGTTGCGATGGGTCAAGATCTTTGAGAGCAGCATCAACTAGCTCAGACACATTAGATCGAATCATCCTTAGCTTTAGCCAATCTGGAAAAAGCAGTGCTTCCTCTGAAGTGTCGACCAAAAATGCTTGAGGCGGAGGAGAATTCGCTGGAAACCATATTTCTAATAACTCGTCAAATAATTCAGAATCTAAAATATCAAAAATTTAAGCTTTTGTACACAAATTTTTATCGTTAATTTCTGATACCTAAAGGTGGGCCATAGGTTAAAAGCACAACCATTGCATGAACAACAAAAATGTGCATTGTAGCCGCCTCACCAGTAGCCCACTGAATAAGAATGTGATCTTGAGCTTCCGACTGTAAAATAAATATGAACATTTATATTTTAGGATTTATAATAGAAATGGGTAACAAATACCCATGAATACGCCTCCTGACTTGGTTCTCTTGCCTTACGAACATATTTTACAAATATTTCCATAAGACAGGCTAAAACGGTGGATTCTGTCGTAGTTTCGTTCGTGAATGGAAGCAGAAAATTCATTATAGTTGTTCTTTCTATAATCATTTGAGCAATATCCTATAGCAGAGAAATAATCATATCACTAAATAAACTATTTTCAATTAAAAGTCAAAAATCTTCGCATTTACCAATGTCAAATCTAACAAATCTGGAAGAGGGTCATTTGAAGTAAATTCTGATAAAAACTGGATATAACCCGATATAACAACGTGGTCATTTTCCACCAAACAAGCCTTTTGGATTAATTTATAAACACATTAAATAACTTTATAAATTTCACAAACTTAAAAAAAAGTAAAAATTTACTTGTCTAACTGCAATAGCTGCAGATGCTTTTATTAGCTCAAAATGAGGCAAAGTTGGCAAATACTTTAATAACCACGTATTCTTATTAAAAGCTTCGTCGTCGTTGACCACTAGTTCGTCGTCATCTTCATCTTCAACCTTAGTGGATGGGGGAGCAAGAACTACAGATAATCCCTATAATAAAAATTTTTCATCATTCCTGCTTTAGATATTTTACGAATTTATAAGCAATTAAATTAACCTTAGTTGCATGCTGACGTGAAGACTTTTGTTGCGAGCTTAAACGCCTCAAAAAATAATCTAACACTCCCAAAGTCGACTGAGCGGAATGAGCTTCGTTGTATAAAAGTTCTCGCAGATGTTGAAGTAAATGCTGCTGCTTTTTGCTTTTCTGAAAAAGATTTTAATTCATATTAAGGCACGACATCTTTAATGAACTTTCTTTACATCAAGAAAATCAAAAATGGTGATTAAATGTACAAAATTACTTCTTTCCGTTTTGCTTTATCGGCTTTCGAATCATCCTTATCATCATTTACGGAGTCACTCAGTGGTCCATCGTTGAGAAGAAACTCGCATAAACATTGTACTGGTAGCATATCGTACGCACCTTCGCTAGATTCCACTAAATCAGCCAACCAAGGCATCGACTGTGACGCTCCCTAAATTTAAACTAGTTATTTATAATTAATTCTAAAAAAAATTATATATACAAACATTACCTGATTTTGAATAATATCGAGCAAAAAGTCAGGATTTCGAGTCCGGCAAAGAAAATGTCCCAACTTTAAAGTTTGATTTAAAGATTTCAATCTAGTGACGATTTGCGAAGGTGGTCGTCGACTAAAACCTCTGAAAAATGAAACAATTGCAGTTAAAATAATAAACATTGTTATCAAACATTTTTATAGGCCCACCTTGGATCGAAAGTCACGAGTTGAGAAAGAAGCAAACTGTTATTTTCATTAATAACCACATTGGTAGAAGCCGATGCAAGATGGCTTTCAAATTCTAATATTTCCTGTTTTTCAATCTGACAAATCTAAAACAGAAACAAAAATGCTTGTTTCACTAGCAAAAATATAAATTTGTTGACATGCTCATATTACTTGTATTTCTTTACTTCTAAGTTCTTCAACATTATCACCCATTGTTGGTGGAGGATAAGTAAAGTGGCTAAAACAAATATTCCATTATGAATTCAATATAAAAAACAATTATTAAACTTACTTGGTTATGCACATCTCCATTAGGCATCTTAACGTAGGATATTCATTCCAACCTAAACTACCTATTATACTTGGGTTATGAGCAGCTATGATTAGTAGCAATGTCCACGTTTTCCAATATAAATTGGAAATCGCCAATGATGGAGGCTGATATCTAATTTGAAATTTAATTATTAACATCAATTTTCAAAAAACTAAAATAAAACAAATACCCAGAAGGAAGGGCGATATTCTCCGGATGTCTATATACACTTAAGCTAAACAAAGTTTCAAAAATCTCATCGCTTTGAAACTCAAGAACTGGAAAATCTTTTAAAATATTTCCATGAAAGTTAAAAAAAACTCGTGAGTTTAAAATAAATGCAAAATTACCATCTGAGTATGAAGCAGCTGCGCGTCTAATTAATTGATCTACCAATTCGAGACAATCTGTAGCATTTAAAATGTGATCTTTCGATAATCCCATTTTTAGTAATTTCATTATTGTATCTTCGGCCAAAGGCACTTCTGAAGATAACCTCAGCATAGAACTACAAAAATAAAGAATCACGTTATTGAACAGTCAAACAATTTAAAAAGTTTATATAACAAAATAAATTTTATTCATTACTTTCTATCTGCTTCGGAAGGCCAATTGTCCTTGTTGTAGTAATGTTCTGGTTGTTCCATAAATAATACTTTATGCAAGCTATTTTTTTAACAAAAAATAATTAAATAAAAAAAACTTAAAATCGCAAGTATTAATAAATTACCAATGCATAAATTCATTTTTTCCAGGTTTGAGAAACTTCGGGACTATTAAATAAATCCACAAAACAGCATCCCTTTGTATCTCACTGGCCTGCTTTTGAAAATTACGGAGAACTGCAACATCTTATAGAAAACGCTTACAATTAAAACCGTTTATTTTAGAAATACAAAATATAGCATTGTCTACCTCTTTTATCTCCTCTCGCGTTGGCTGATGCTGCTTCTTTAACCGCTGGAGTAATTCCGAGAAAAATACTCAAAGTTATTAAATCTGTAACAGACAAGAACCATCGATCCTGTAAAAAAAACAAATTATTAACACTAAGTTATCATAAAAATGCATTTAAAATTTACCCTTAAAGACTGTTCCATATCCTTTATAGTAAGCTCTTTACGTTCTTGCATCAAACCCAAACAAAAAGCGTGAAAATTTAATTCATAACGAAGAGAACGCGCAATTTCACGAAATAAAACACGTAAAGCCCTTAAATAATCATCTTTATGAGTTAAAACTTCCTGAAAGATTTCAGATAATATCTAAAAAAAAATTTGCTATAAATATCTCTTTTATTTATTTTGCAATCTAAATTAATACTTTTGCAACTTGTTCAGGTGAATGCTGAAAGACCACCGCCAACAATGCCATATTATTTGGATTCCGAGAATTTGATAGCTCATTATAAATAATTGTTTTCACAGAGGTTGCCACATTTTCTGGATGCTGACCCAGTAATTCTCTAAATAAAGAATAAAACTATATACGTCAACTTCAATTAAATTAAGTAAATTTTAACCTTATGCACTGCAAATAATGATTAATTAATAGTTTAGTTTTAAGTCGAATCTTTAACAAGTGGCCAATAGCCTCCAAATCTTGCTGATGGTGTTGATTGCAATTGATGCAAACGGACAGCAAAAGTTCCTGCGCAGGTCGAGTCAACTAAATAATTAATTAAATTAATTATCAATACGTGTACTGTATAGTGAAGTGCACATCTGGTCATGGTTTAAAAACCTTTGGATTTTGCAGCCACATTTCTAATCTTTGAGATACTAATACTCGAACTTCGCTTAATCCGCAAGTAGCTGACAAAACTTTTAATAAATTTCGACTAACATTGTCCACCGGTTGCCGTTTATTTACTTGTTCTCTCACCGCGTCCATCACATAAACTTCAATTATATCTTGCATTCGAGAATACCTAAAATTAAAAACGAAATTAGTTTTAAAAAAAATAAACTTAATAAAAAGTAAAATACAGTACCTCGAAAATATTATTATATCCGTAAATGACTTCGCTTCTCCAATTTGCAAAACATCTCCTGCGTCGTCATCAACCTCTTGGGACGCAGAAGGAGGACTCGATGCTAAAAAAAAATCATATCATTTAAAACTAACCTTAATTAAAATTAAACTTAATTAAAATGAATACTTGCCAACATCAGGTTTAAAAACCAATTCAGGAGGTAAAAAATTTTTTGGAGGATTTTTCGTATTAAAAGCCGTCAAAATATTATCTACAAATCCTCTGCATTCGCAATGATCAACCCAAACTCTGTCAAATAAAGCGTCCTCAAGATAAACCTAAAAATAAAATAAAATAAAATTTACAAAATTATAATTCGAAGCGGGTTAAACGAAATATACCTTCACAAATGCTTCCGGCCAATGCTCCTCTTTGTGGTATGCAGCCATCATAACGTTGGCAGCCAGTAACGATACTGTAACATTTCCTTTTCCCTTTAGACCCACGCTCGCTTCTCGTTTAAGAAGAGAACTAAATGCCTATAAATATAAAATATTTAATAATTGATCGGACGATTTAAATTTTAAATAGTCATACCTCGGTGACATAATCGGAACAAAATAAAGTAGGTCTGGTTTTAACCAACAGCATTAAACCAAGATACAGAGAAGGCTCAGATTTTGATCGATTATTCTTCAATATTCGCACTGCACCGCATAATAGCCTTTCGCACTTTTCAGCATCCAGCATTTCCTCAGCGGCGATTACCGTATTAACCAACTGGTTTGGATCAACTTAAAAAAATGAAATAATATTTAAAATGCATATAATACACTCAGAATATTATAAAATGGAAAATTACTCTCAATTGCGTTTGCATCCCACAAATCATTTCGACTGCTTTCCTTTTTTATCTCACTACTACTTCCAGAAGTACTGGATGAAGTTGACAATTTAGCTTTTTTAGCTAGAGGTCCTAAAGGAGTCGGAGAACTACTCGCCGCTTCTCTCTTTCGATCCCCATTGCCACTACTCGACGGACCTTTATGAGAACCCGAAGCTAGCTTAATGTCCAGATTATCAAGACCTTGTTTAGAAGTTTTAGAACCTAAAATAAAAATAAAATTCGGTAAACCTTTCAATTTTGAACTTTCCGGTTATGTGCGTCCGCCACTGTATAGCTTGTTTGATTGGTATACAAAAGAATTTAAATCAATCAACTAGCTAATTAACCCAACAATGACCAGCAGATAAGAAGAAAGAGTTCGTAACTTTATTAATAATATTACCCAAAACAATAAAATCTCCAGGTAAAGGCAATGCTGCAAGAAATAACATCATCAAATTTAATGTTAGCCAAGTATTTCAATGTAACACCGCTTACTTTTAACTTTAGGCCCTCTTTTTAGAGGTATCATCTTATTGCGATCCATTTTACTAACTACTTTTACCTTCAATTTTTCAAATACACTACTTTAAGCTTACACAAGTATTACTATAATAACTATGGTATTACGGTTTAGAAGGCATTCATTCAGATTGTAGATGGTTTACCTACGTTTACCGTAGCTAAACAAAGAATGAAATTGCATGCTTCGGGTTCTTAATTTCTTCTAATTTTCTTAAACAATCGAACCGTCTTAAGGATATTTAAATAATTAATATATAGTTGTAAAAAAAGATGACCGACTTTTATTTAAAAAAAAGTTTTAAATGAAGATTTTCGCATGAAATTTCGTGAAATTTGTTGTCGAATGCTGCTTCAATAAAATTTAACACTAGATGGCAGCAACGATGCAGCAAGGTCAAAGGTTATACAGAATGATTGTGTACAAAATTTATTTATTTGTTTACAATGTTAAGGTGGGATATTTAAAAATTTAAAATAAAACTACATAATTTAATAATCCTTTTAAAACACGCATTTAATCTGTAATTTAAAAAAAATATTTAATTAAGTGGATTATTTATGCCATTAATAAAAGGATTTTAACTTAAAAATATAAAATAATTATAGCATTTCGTCCTGTCGCTCTTCATTTGGAACCCAACGCCTTATTAATTGATTCTAAAATAAAATCGATAACTTACAAATAAAATCAATTTTTAAATCAATTTGCTATTATTTACCTTAACTATAAATCGAAAAACTCTGTCGGTTAACTGCGTGCCCGTAGAACTTGGTTGTTGTT
>JAQGAY010002320.1:0-10853 GCA_034698085.1 Polydesmus angustus
TAATCTTAAAACGGCGCCCCTCTGACTCAGGCGCCCTTGTGCGGTGCACAACCTCAACACCGCCTCGGCGCGGCCCTAATTTACTGTGTTCATCATGTAATTGTTCGAAAAATCGCAACTGTACGAGTATTTAAAATCAAATCTCGATTTGAAACTCTAAATTACACCATTTGCTTTGAAATTTCAAAGGCTCAGTTTGATATGGTACTCTTAATTAACGTCAGTTTTCTTTTTAAACTTCATAATTAACGCCAGCGTTTGCTTTAAACACCAGCAGTTTGCAAACTGCCACATCTTTCTAGAAATGCGTCCTCATAACAGATCAGTAATCAATTTTCAATAAAGTTTGACCATTAAATTTAATTATTGGTCCATACATAATAACAAACATTGTCGTTGTTTAGTCATTTTAATGGTTTTTAAATTGACAAGTTAGGCAACAGCATTATACAGAATGACCCGATGTCAAAATGTATAATTACCGGTACTATTGTTATAAATTATAAAGTTAGCGAAGCGAGATTTGAGAACGTAATTTCAAACTGATAAAAGGCTCACATTCATTAAAGAATTTGCGATTAAGCTTTTTGCTCGTTTAAAGCTTTTTTCTTTGTTCTTATGCTTACTTCTTATATCGTAGGAGTTTGTAACTTGATAGTGACAAACTTTAACAGTGACAAATTTTAATAAAAAAAAAAACTTGGACTTTGTTGATGTAAGACGTAAATGAGCAAATAAATTTCAAACTCTGAGATATAAAAAGTGAACTGGAACATAAGAACGAGGAAAAAAAGCTTAATCGAAAAATCTTTTGGAATAATTTATTTACTTTTTTAACTGTTTATAATAATAAGCAGATAAAAAAGTAAATAAATTATTCGTAAAGCTGTATAGTCTTAAGTAAGAAATTTTAATATAAAAACAAAGACAATATTATTTTTCACAACTTTATTAACTTACATGCAATTCCAACGACGACATTAAAAACGAAGTTAAGCACAGAAACGAGCAAGAAAGATAAACAGCAAATTCTTTAATATTTTTTTTGAAAAACATTCTTTACCATGCAGTAATTCAAAATAGCAGATTTTTTAAAAAAATAAAATATAAGTGTATACGACCACTGAGTCACGGAAGTATTTAAATAAACGTTTTTAGATAATGATGAAATAGCAATATAAAATTATATTTTTCTTAACTGAAGTTTTCAGTATTTTTTGCTTTAAAATTTAAATTTTAATGTTTGCAATTTTTATTTGATGCATTGAGCATTTTTTTTCCATTTGTATGTACCGGTAGTAGGAGAAATCGATTTCGATTATTTTCTCTTTCTACCAATTTTTTTCTTTAAAAGTTTTAAAAAATGATACATTGGTATTTCATCTAATAATAATATCTTGTTATCAATTTTTGCAATTATTCTGAAATTACATGAGATTTAAAATGTTTTTAATTTAATTTTTAAGGCTTACATGATTTATGGTTAGAAAACAGGAAGTTACAACTGAATCTTTATTATACAGTACTGCATACCGATTTCCTTTAGTAAAAAATTTTTTTCAGAAATTTTGACTATAATTTAGTTAATGTACTCAAGTAGAATATAATAGTACGGGCAAAAAATCTCTGTTTGTCATTTTTAATTGGAGCTTATTTTTTACATACCGGTAATCCATTTAATTATTATTGAGTTCTCTTTGTTGACAAAATTACTGTATACTAGTATAGCCATGCAGCTCGTATATAAATACTAACTAGTAACTGAAATGTTACAAAAATCATTCAACTTACTAACTTCAAACCGTACAGCTACTACAAAAAAGTTTAAGTAAAACATTTTAAAAATGTTATCTAAAAATATTTTGATTCTTGCTTTATCGTTGGCTTATTTGGCAGTGTTAGTGCACTGCAATGCGTGTAAGGTAGGGAAACTATTTAAATATAAACATTAAAATTTTACAAAATTTCAAAGTTTTATCTTAAAAAAAAAACTAAAAAAAAAACTTGAACAGGTTAAAGACGAAGACTGCACTAAAGAACACCTGAAGCCCGTAACTATTCAAAACGGATAAATTAATATAGCTTATCTAGAGTAAAATAATTACTTGTTCTGATCTTAGGCTAAAAAATTCGTTAAATGCGGCCAAAAAGAGTGTGCTGATGAAGATACCGAAGAAAAGAAGAACGTACGATTGAGACTTTTTTAGAAATTTATTTGGGCTTATAAACTAATAAATTTTGTTGTAACATATAGGACTGTATAATATCTAAGTGTGGCACGAAATTGTCGGTAAAAAATTATTTAATTATATATTTAATATACCGGTATTTTTTGCATTTATTTATATGCCAATAATTATGCTTTTTTTCTTCTATTACAGTAGTTGCCCAAACTTAACTATCCCATATAGGCCTAAACATTTAATAAAATATAAAATAAATTAACTACATGTATAAGAATTAAGCGTATAATTATGTTGCTGAAGCTAAAGAAATTTAATGAAACATGACATTCAATTGTAGAGCATTCCAGCAGCAATGGACATTTTTTTCAAAAAGTGCGGGACAAATGACATGAAGGAAGAGAATGTGAGTTGAATTTAGTATTTATTTAGAAACCTTAAATTTAATAAATTAAAATTTACTGTCAGAGTGAATGCTGTGACGTTTGCATAAAATACGTAAAGGGTGTAAGTACATGCACAAGGTTATACCGTATACTATAATATAATATTTAAAATTATGTTCTCTTTCAAGTGTACAACTGCCGCTGAAGCTGCCCTCGCCAATGAAAAACTGTAAAAATTAACGCAATTTTTGAAACTCATGCATGCATATTTTATGAGATACTGTAGAAATGTATCATGATTATAATTAAATGCGAATAATAATAAGGATAATGTGTTTTATTATACTGTATAAAGACAACTGCTAACTAGTTAATAATAAAAAATACTTGCATGACAAAATGTAATATTCTAGCATACTCTTATTAATAAAAATAAATTACTGAAAAATCAAATCAAATGTTTATTTTTCGGAAACTTTTCATAGTATATTCGTTGTATAAACAATAGCGACAACTTACTTTTTTAAATTTTTATATTTACTTAACAAAGTAAATGTCGGGTCGGAGTTCGATGTTCAAATGGTGAAATGAAATAATTAATCGATGACTCACGAGTTAGCGAATTTAAATAACAATTGAAAGTATTCGTATTTAATAATCTTTGGATCGTAATTTGTAATATTGAAAGATTGGAATGTTTGAGAAGGTTTTGTTGGATGGTATATAAGCGGCGCACGTGTAGAATATTTATTATTATTATTGGATGATACGACGATGCACGGTTTTGCGTAATGAATTGTTTCTAGTTTACGATGCAAATAAAATGTTAAGTTTGTCTTAAAATCATGAGCTATTTTTATTTGCGAGTATCCCACGGTAATCAAATTCATGTCAATGGCACATTAATATCACTTTTTCTGTTAAACCTTGTCGGGCCACCAAATAGCAAGCCGGCCCGGGAGAGAGATCCTCAATATAAAACAGAAAATAATAACAGAGATAACTCACTAATCTGATGGATTATAGATAGTGTTTATTAATAACAATAAGTCATAGCCGAATGTGAACAATAATACTCTCTTTCCACCGAATTTGTCAAACCGATTTGCGAGGTTTCTTTCGAAAGCTGCATTCAGAAACAAATTAGAAGTCATAAAATTATTTTAAAACCGAAGTCAAAAGTATTATTGTAAAGGCAATTCAATATATTTTAAGGGAACATAGTCCAAGAAGTTTAAATTTTGAATTGACCTTGCAATAATATTTTTGACTTTGGTCTTAAATATGACTTTTAATGAATGCAGCTATCGAAAGAAACCTCTAAAATTAAGTAAGTAATTGTATTATTTTGTTATATTATATTGTATTTTTTGTACTATACCGTACTGTGTTTTTTTATTAGCATTCTTATTTACAGATTTACAGCTTTCGGAATAATTGATGTTATTTTTTATAACAGTTTATAAAAATTCAAATTCTTACATCATCATAAGAAATTTAACTAAATATTAGAACGAACAAAAAAACTTAACCCCAAACTCTCTATTATTCAAAAATATTTCATTGAATTTACATCCCTGTAAAATACACAGTAGCTGGATTCTGTTAATTAAGGCAAAAACAAATATTCAAGGCAAATTGAAAAAACTGCCAAAAAATTTAATTTAAAGTCCATCGGAAATTGGGTTCAACCAAATTGGATCTACTGTAGCCTACATGTAGTCAACTAATAAAAAAATTCTCAAATTCTGCTTAAATCTTTTAAAAAGTGAAATTTATTTAAGATGAAACGGTTATTTTAATCAGAAATGATGTGTAGATTAACAAAATTGTAATAAATAATTACGTCGCTAGGTCATTATGTAGAGTATAATAATTACAGTATATGTCAGTGACGACAATAATTTCCACGATCAACCCTCTCGAAGTCAACGGATATTTAAACAATTTGCTTTTTTTACACTAACAACAAAATTCAAAATTATTATCATATACCGGTACTGTATTATTTATTTTAAAATCGACATTAAAAATTGCCGCGATATTTAAAAAAGTGAGTGTAAAAAAAGGCAAATTGATTAGTGACCGATGACCTTAGCGCTGATCGGAGAAATATTTTTTTAACAATAATTTTCTAATTTTTGCTTTACATTATATTATTTATTTCTACTCGTCATTCTTCATTAAATGTCACTATTAATCTCAGTCAAATTTTACTTTCTAAATTTTTCCTAGCAAGTGTTTTAATTAAATTTTATTATTATAATACTCGTAATACAGTATTTTATAAACTGTTTAGAATTTTAGATTATCATTTATTAACAAAAGCTGGTACAACGTGTCACCACGATCTTTGGTGTCACGGTTGTTTTACAACAAAACAATTAGAAGCAAATTTTTGAATTTCCAGTCCAAGGTATAACTTTAATAATATTATTGTGAATTCGCAAAAGTGCAAGGAAGTGTGTAGATGACCGTGCATCGAATCCAAATATATTTTGACAAGAGACAGTATGAAACATCTTCAACTTTTTGGTTCAAATTCATTTTCCAATAAGCGAGACCAGTGAAATGTTCAAAGAAGGTCGAAGCGACCAGGGGCACTGGAAAAGCGACCAAAATATCAAAAAAAAAGTGTCTCATTTGATTATTTTTGTAAAAAAAAAAACAGTTTGCGAGAAACAATTTTGAACTCAGTTCGACAAATTTTTAAATCCGCTCTTGGTAATCAAAATTTTCGTCTAATTTTTGCTGATATATTTCAGTTCTAAAATATATCAGCAAAAATAAGACGAAAATTTTGATTGTTTTTATTCTCACCAACATCACAAAAAAATCGGAAAAACAATAAAAGATATCTACACAGGATGCAGGTGAGAACAAGAAAGGCCCATAAATGGCCAGCATGTTGCCCGCTAGAGATGAAGGTTGATAAAAAATTGCCGACGAATTAACGAGAAATTTAATTACAATTTGTTTAGTATAAGATGTCATTTTACGAACAACATTTTGTACATCGAACTGTTGAATGCTAAATGTTTTTTTTTTTTTGAGTTTTCAACATTTTGATAAGCTTTATACGCACGCAAAATTATCACCGAGCACTTGTTTTTAATAAATAAACATTTCAAGTAAAATAACATTTCAGTTTGAACTTTGCATCGATTAAATACTTTAGGTGACCCATATAAATCGAACTGGAAACCCGTGTTATACTAACATCATTTACAATAGATGTTTTGTCAATAATTGTTATGCGGAAATAGTAATGAGAAACAAAACATGCAGGTAGTAATATTTTCTTAAAATTAAATATTTCATTATTTTTAAATTTATATAAAAAGCGTGCTATTTTGTACAGAATGCCTTTTATTAGTGAAAATTTATCCAATGTGTCTTTATGCTCCACAGCAAAACAATTTTATGACAATTTTTTGATGAAAAGCGAATGAAAATATAAAACGTTGCAAATAATTCTGCGGAAGGCCGTGCGTTGAATTTAATTACTATTACGCAAAAGATTGCATGACATTTCCTGAATTATTTGGTTCCCGTTCTCTCATGCAGTTTAATATATTCCCCATAAGCAAAACCAGCAAAATATTTAGCGAGCAATTGGCCTACGAACTCTAACCATTGTTCTGTGATATCGGGGCTTTGACAGGTTTGTTTTTAGGATTTTCTTTTAATACTTAAATTTGCCGAATTTATTGAGCGCTATATTTTGATAGCTCACACTTATTTTCTGTACAAATTTAAATATTGAATAGTGTTTATTAGAGATTTTGCGGTTTAGCTTTTCAACTCCTTTTTATGCTTATAGCTTAGGCTTATGGCGTTCGAGTTTGGACCAAATTGGAACTTAACTTTGTAAAAAATGAATGATAAAAATGAAGAAAATAATTCTGAAGTCCAAATTCGAACGCCATAAGCATAAGCTATAAGCATAAAAAGGAGTAGAAAAGGTTAACCGCAAAAACACTATGTATTAACAACGATAAGCCATAACCGAATGTGAACAATAAGGGCCGAATACAGTAGTCTCGTAGGCCTACTAAGATGTCTAAATGCAAAGAAAAAAGTCCTTCGCACTTGGAAGCTCGTAGTCAACTGATCTTGCATAATTATGACTCAATGCTATTACAATACCTTCGAAGTATGGCAGTCCCAATTGATGCCCCATCCGACAACCAGAACAATATTAAAAATTTTAAATGTGATTTTTTTTATAACAAACAAAAGTTAAATACTGTATACACATCTTAATATTTCAGAATTATTGTCTAAAGTTGTTACTCTCAAACTTTCTGTTTGTGTATTAAGTTATTATTATGCATTTTTTTAATCTTTTACAAAACCTACGAAATTGGTTTTCGAAAACAATTTTAAACGGAAACCACTAGTCCAAATTAGGTCATCCGAGCAGTTACGTAGCCAGGGTTGGTAGCGCCCAGGGGCAAAATAAATTTTTGCGCTTCCTCCCCCTTAAAAGAAAAACGTTATACCGGTAATAAAAAAGCGCCGAGCAAAATGTTTTTTTCGGAGAAAAGACAAATTTAACTCCTTTTTTGGTTAAAATAATAAGATTTTTAACAATTAGCTACCATTAAGGCCCCCCCCCACCCCTAGCCTTTGGCGCTCCCGGTGGGAGCCCTCCTGGTTACGTTACTGCACATAAGTTCCTGCTTTTTGCAATTTTAAAGTCTTGAAGCATTTATAAAATAGGAATTAAAAAATTTTTGCAGATTATGCTAAATAGTCTTCACGTGATTATTGTATTTACAAAACAACTGAATATTGTAAACTTATTGGAATATCAAACTTTTATTAGAAATGCACGTAAATTATTAATCACGTGCAAATAAACTTACGCATTGAAATAATGGTTATTTATTTATTAATATTGGCTAAATGACAAGAATTATTTAGGCCAAATAAAAATTATTAGTCATTTCTTTAGAGATTTTGTAGTAGTTTATCTACGGCGAAAGTTAAAATGCTGATAAAAAATACTAATTTCAAAAGTTTTGTTAAACGGTGTTTATTTTTAGATTGGTTTATAAATTTTGTCATAACGAGCTTGGTGTTTGCCTTGAGTATGATAAACGTTGTGGAAAGGCTGAATTTTTATTTAAAGGAGCCAATAAGGATTTCTTACGGATTAAAGATCGATCCGGTAATCAAATTTCCCTCGGTTACAATTTGTTCTTGGATTTTGTTAAGCGATGTTTTGAAGGAAGAAGTCAATCGAAGAAACGTCACATTAATAACTGAATTATTGGATTCGGGAATGAATCTTACTAATATTTGGAAAACGGCAGGGCCAAATATATCCTTATATCTTATAAAAGTAAGCAAAAATTATCGAATACAATTCTATATTTTTACAATACTATTGTCTCATAGTGCAGCTACGGTCTTAACTACTCTTGCTTAAGTCACGCTAGTTGGCAATATTCTACTACAGTACTTGGCCCATGTTACACTCTAAAATTACGTAAGTAATTGCATTATTTTGTTGTAATTTATTATTCTGTATTTAATGGAAAAAATTATCAATCTGGTAGCTGAGAAAGTGACATACAATGGAATTATAAACAGTCTTTCGTTCAGTATAGATATAAAGAAGTTTATAGGATCGGTAAGTGTGCTCTTTAAATCAATCACTATAATCAGTGAGTTTTGCGCAGCATCTTTTATAAGGCTTAGCTTTAAAACACTTCTTTAAATATGTGATATCACTTTGTTGTCATTGTTAAGCGTTGTGAAGCTTAAATAAGTTTCCTTCTTTTTTTAAAATTCCGGTTATTGACAACTAGACGATCAGACGTTTTGATTATGCGCTTTTGATTTACAAAAGCTTAACATCACATAATAATTTAACAAAGAGTTAAAAGGGCCTTAAAAATGCTGTAGGCCTACATACTTTTTATTAACTGAATTCTATAATATTAATTTTACAACAATTATAGTGCATTATTATATTGCGTGATCTTATTATTTAACTAATGGCTGACTTTCAACTAAACACGAGTAGGCCAAATAATATGTAGACATGTAATATGTGAACTTGTGCCATTAGATGAGGTTTCATAAGACTTTCATATCTGAGCTTCAACTAGTAGCAAATTTTCACTTCCAAAAAGTTTTTGCGTTTCCTAAAGTAGAACTTTCAAGTCGGCACCGTCATTCGATTTTTTAAAAATTTTCTAATGTCGTCAAGCAATAACTTTTAATAAATAATTTTATATTAATATGCAAACTAGTAACTTTGTTTAATATTATTTTGTTTTAATAGTTTTTTCTCCACGATTCTACTGAATCTTTGAATTATATTTATCCATATATGATGGGATATAAAACATTGTCCGGATATTTTTATAATTACGGTTACAAATACCAAACGGTCAAAAATTTAAAACAACTTATTACATATTTAAATTATTTCAACCTAAAACTAGTTTTATACAATTAATTTTCATAGATTGTCTACAAAAATCGAACAAGTCGACCATGCGCCACCAAGAGAACTTACAACACTTGTTATCTTCAATGTATGGATAACGAAGTGATGAGGGGCAAAGCATGCAGGTTAAGAAACTTACTTTATTTATTTTCACGGTGTTTTTAGAAGGTTTGCGATTAAGGGTTTTTGTCTGATTTTCTTATCCTAACGATGTCATTAGAATAATTATACATTGATAATTTTTTGTTTTGTTTTGTGTTTTTAATACCGGTAAGCATTCTAACAGTATAACGTCGTTACAGGTTTTAAAACAGTTTATTTTAAATATAAATATAAAAATTTAAATTCTTACCTTATCATAATAAATTGAGTTAAACAAAAAAACTTACCCGCAAACTCTCTATTTCCTTGAAATTATATTACTGTACGTATAGTAAAATACACAGTCGCTGGATTCAGTTAATTAAGGCAAATTCAAATATTTAAAGCAACGCCAAATATTCAAGGCAAATTGAAAAGCAGTCAAAAAAAAAAAAAATTAACCTAAAAATCCATCTGATTTTAATATTGGTTTTTACTCTAATTGGGTTGGTATCAATCAAATTGGATGTACAGTGATAGTAAAAAAATTTTCAAATTTTGATAAAATCTTTTAAAAAGTGAGATTTACATGTACTTAAGATTAAACGATCATTTTAATTAGAAGTGATGTGTACACTAATAAAGTTATAATAAATAATTACAGTATGCAAGGTGTTGGAAATTGCCTGTTTTACACTGACAACACAATTCAAAATTATTATCAAGTTTTAGAATAACAATTACCATAATTATGCAGTTTTTGTTTTAAAAACGCCATTAATAATTGCAACGATATTTAAAAAAACGAGTGTAAAAAATGCAAATTGATTATTGACTAATGACATTGTTAGCGCCGATCGGAGAAATATTTTTTTAATAACTTTCTAATTTTTGCTTTACATTATATTACTCCGTATTTGTTCCTACTCGTCATTATTCATTAAATGGCACACATAATCTTTATTAAATTTTTCTTTAACATTGATAATGCAGTATCAATAACTAAATGCAACTACATGTATTTTAATTTAATTATAATGGAGTATTATATTAGTATTTTATAAACTGTTTAGATTACCATTTATTAGCAAAAGCTCGTACAACGTGTCCCTTTGTTCTACAACAAAACAATTACAAGCTAATTTTGAATTTCCAGTCCAAGTTCAAAGTTTAACTTTAAATATAAATTCGCAAAAGTGCAAGGAAGTGTGTAGACGATCATGCATCGAATCCAGATATATTTTGACAAGAGACAGTATGAAACATCCGCAACTTTTTGGTTCAAATTCATTGATGCAGTTTAATATTTTTCCAATAAGCGAAACCAGTGAAATATTCAAAGAAGAACTGACTTATGGATTCGACGCTTTGTTTTGCGACATCGGATCTTTATCTGGTTTGTTTTTGGGTCTCTCAATGCTTAAAACGGCAGAATATATTGAAAGCTTAATTTTGCTTATTATTTACGCTAAATGTCGGCACTGAATTAATCAATAGAAAATTTGTGGACAAGTTTTTTTTCTTCGTTCTTACATCTTTTCGTAAGTCCACTTTTTATACCGTCAGAGTTCAGTATTTATGGTGGTACTGATGCCAATGAATAAAAAAATTCCAAACTCTAATGATATAAGAAATGAACTTAAGCATATAACGTGTGTCTATAAATATACGACGTTTAGAAAAAGCGAATAAAGAAGTCAAATTTTAATGAAATTGAATTATTTTTTTAATATTTAC
>JAQGAY010002321.1:0-10846 GCA_034698085.1 Polydesmus angustus
AAAAGAGCTCCAAGATCTTCAATTTTTTTAAGATCACTTCGCCTTGCTCGTACTTCAGTAGCTTTGCGCTAAAAAAAATTATTTCTTATTTTTAAAAATATACAACAACATGTAAAGCTAAATATGTCGAAGTACTTTAGTGGCTTCTAATTGGGCTTCCAAAGTTCCTGTACCTTCCATCATTGAAGATCTAAAATAAATTAGTTTGCTATTAAATATTTCTGATGATTCTGTTTGATCGAATCTACAAGTTCCTTTTTTTAACGACTAAAATTCCTAAAAACATTTTTAAATAATTATGTTTATAAAATTATATTTAAATTGAAAAGAAAAAACATTTAAACATAAAACATTTTAAAATAAATTAAACCATTACTATTTTAAACACATAACTAAAAAGTCACCTTGTAGTCGATTTTACGCTAATAAAATAATACAAAAGATAATAACCCATCCAAGAGCCATAATCTGTGGCGATGTAGATTCAGCACAGCAGCAAACAGGAGCACATGGGCCGGTAATAAAAAAAAACAATTACAAGGAGAATAAAACGCTAACTTATTAACACTACGGTATCAAATTAAGGACAGGACAGCCAACAACAGATTAATTACCTAAAATATTTAGTTACGAAAACAAGAACATAAACAACTCACTATAAACCAAGTTATTTGAAAGACTTTCAATTAATTGAAATTAAATGTAACACCGGTAATATGTTGACTCAAATTAATAAAATCACCACAAACAAGAATTTTCAAGTCAAGACATCTGTTAAGTACAGAAGAGAACACAAGCAGCATGCAAGCCTAATAAAAATGAGGTCAATTAAGTTTAGCTCAACTGTTAAAACAATCCGTAAATTAGTCAGTCATATACCTGCATGCAAACTAAAATTATTCATTTAATTAATAGTATTAATAGAATGTTATTGCTGTATTAATATAGAAATAATCACTGTTAAAAATTAAAAAGCTGCTATTAAGTAAAATATATTTTCATGCATTTTTCTTAATTAGTAAAAAATGATTAAATAATCTGTCTCAGCTGTTCCTGTCTATTAATTTTAACAAAATTGAACAAAATAAAATTTTTATAATTATAATTATTTTACCGTGTTTCAGTTAACCATTGATGGAAAGCATTAGCATGTTTAGCAAATTCCTTTCTCAGTTTATCATTTTCTTCTTGTCGCTGGGCTTCCCTAACAAGTTCAACATCGCGTTCCTTTTAATAAAAAAAGACATTTATAGAAAAGAACATTAATTTATCAAGCGTTTTTAACTCGATAATAGTTTGAATAACTATACCTTAATTATTTTTTGTAAATTTCGCCAAGTTTCATCTAATGCTTCCATTGTAAACCAAGTGTACGGATTCGGTCCCACGTTGAAACTTTTTATTTGCCGATCAAGAGCAGCTAAATGCTCAAAATCAGCTTCGGCAGATGTTAAGGATGCCTGAAACTGAGCGTGCGCTTCTCGCAAAGCCTAATGTCATAACCAATAATATTAAATCATGCAAAATAAAAATTTAAAATATTGTACTTTAATTTCTTCAATTGAGTTGCAACGAACGGGATCAGTTAAATCCTCTTCCGCGTTTTCAAACCAGCTATTAAACGCTGACGCTTTCTTAGCAAACGTTAAGTATAAATCTTCGATCTATAACAAATCAAAAGTTTAAAAATCTATAAAAATATCGAAAAATTAACAAAACCTGTCGGAATTGATCTTGCATGTGCAACAAATGCTGTTTTCGTCCAGCCGATTCTCCCAAAAGTTTTTGCCATCTAATAAAGCATCGGTAAAAGTTAATATCAAAGTCTATTTTAATACACATGATAATAAACATGTCATACCTCCCAATGACATCACCATGACGGCGCATAATTGATTCCGTTTGAACATGCTCAGCGGTAACCAGTTGATCTTTTAAACTGGTGATGTTTTGAATTCCTTCATGCTCAAAAACAGCTAACCCAGCATCAAAGGTTTCTTGCTTCGTGAGAAGAGTTTGTACCGATGATAAGTCTCGGCCAAAATCTTCCGATTTTACGTGAGTTTCCTTATCTGCAATCCAACTTTCGACGACATCCGCCTTCCACATAAACTGCAAAAATGCGGAATTATCCAGCAACTTTCCTTTTCGGCGTCTAGCTGTAGCCTCAAGAGCTTCAAGTCTTCCTTGAAGCTGTTGACAACGCATTTCTATGCTATCTGAATGATGATTATTTTCCTTAATCAATTGCCTGCCAGCAGATGAAATATCTTGGCAGCGATCTCGGTGAACAGCAAAATCTGTTTCAAACGCATCGTGCTTTTTCAACAAGCCCTGCACAGCAGCTACGCTATCTCCATAATCATCAACTGAAAGTAATTGCTGCTTTTCACTAATCCACGCTTCTTCCTCTTCTACTTTAGCCAAAAACTGCTGATAAGCTAACGATTCTTCCAACTTCTGTCCTCGTCCACTTGCCAACTGTTTTAATTCAGACCAAGCTAGGTTAAGCATTCTTAATCTTTGCTCAATTTCCGGAATTCCTAAATTGCTTTCAGCCATCAACTTCTCGCCGGCCTCTTGAACAGCCTGAATTGCAGGTTCGTGATTGCCTAATTCTGCTTCTAACCTCTTGTGCTTTTTCTTTAAATTTTGAACACCTGTAAGATCGCGTCCATAATCATCAGATCCTACAAGAAGCTTCTTTTCCCTATTATAATAATCATTTATAAAATTGATAAATTTTTAAAAAAATTCTGAATTACTTTATCCACGATTCTTCGTCCGCAATATCTCGGAAAAATTGATGCAACGTATTTGCCTCGTTAAGTCTGGTGCGTCTATGTCCAGCAAGATTTCTAATGCGCTCATAACGCTCATTAATAGCATGACGCTTTTCTTGAATGAAAGCGGTATCGAATTGACCACTTTCTGCCAAACTATCAGCTTGTTGATTCATGTCGCGAATTCTATCTTCATGTGCGCCAATATCGGCTTCAACTAACTGGTGCTTTTTAATAAGATTTTGCACTGAAGCCAAATCCTTGCCAGAATCTTCCGATGTCAAAAGTGACTCAACCTAAAGTTATGAGTAATACTGTAAGAAAAAGAAACGAAAAAATTTCAAGTTGTTTATACTTCTCCTAGCCAGAACTCTATGTCTTTCACTGCTGCATTATATGTGCGCTGTTTGTTGGCTTCTTTTAACTTCATACTCTTCTCTGATGACTTTTGAGTAAGATACTCCCACTGTTCAGCAATTGAAATAAGTCTTGCCTGAACTGCTTCTTCACTTCCGGCGCATTGATGTTTGTCAATTAAACTTTGACCCATTCCTAATACACTTTGTATGCGTTCGGCATTTGCGCCCAATTCAGCTTCAAATGACTGATGCTTTTGATGTTTGCTCTGATACACAAAAACATTAATTCCTGCATAATTAAATAAAACATTAATTGCTAACTTGAATATTAGCAGGATCTTTATAAGATTCATCAGTAGCCATTTGCAATTTTTCTGCAATCCAATTTTCAATCTCATCTGCATCTCTGCTAAACTGCTGCAAAGATTGCGATTCACCCAATTTCGAGCGCTTTTCGATCAATGCGTCTTTCAGTTTATGCCAACTAAATAAATACAGCAACTATAAAGATTTTGATCGTTATAATTTTAAGTTTATATCTTATACCGGCTTAGAACAGCATCTCGTTTTTCTTCAACATCAATACTGGCATAATGTTGTGAAGAAACAAGATGATTAGCAAATGTATGTAAAGCAGCTATTTTCTCTTCTTGGGCACCAATAGCTTTATCAAAATCTTCGTGTTTTTTAATGAGAGCTTCAACATTATCGCCTTTGCTATCGACTTCCTCGCTACCCAAAAATGCTTCTCTACTTGCCATCCAGTTTTCAGCTTGTTCACAGTCGCGATAAAACAGTTGTAATTCAAGGCATTGATCAAGTTTCAATCGCCTCGCAAGCCATGCCCTTTACAAAAAATAAATTTATAAATAATATTTGAAAAACAGTAATTTGACTTGATTCTTACTTTTCAAGGTCTTCTCTTGCTTCATTCATTTTTTCTAAATTTTCTTGAACTTCTGGACTAGCATAATGCCCAGTTTCAAGAAGTTGCTGCCCAAACATTTCAAAAGCTTGAAATGTTCCAGTTCGTGCATCGATTTCTGTTCGATGCTCCTGCAAAATAATCAATATTATTACCATTTGAGAATAAAAAAGCTAAATCGAATCACCACAAGCTTATTGGTTAATAGGTGATCCAACAAAAAAAGTGCAAGCTAATAGTTAATTCTAATTAAAAAAATGCAGTGGTAAAAAAAAGCCACTGTTAAAATGTATCTTATTTAAGATACTCCAAAAACAAAAAAAAAATCAGCAAAAAAAAAATCGTTAAAAGTTGTCAAATTAGTGCAAAAAAGTGCATTAAAAAAGTCTTTAAAAAACAAAACAGTTTGTTAGCTTAAAAATTGATTCAAACGCGGTTAAAAACTTGTGTGCAATCACACACACAAAAAAAAAAATGCAGTTACACAACAAGTGCAGAAGCCTCAATCATGACAAGGCCTCTCGTTGATCAAAAACGAAGAGTGTACCTGAGGGATGCCATAGTGGACATCGAGCTCAGCACGGCAATTCTAAGGAGATAGAAGACACGTAGCAAAAAATGCTCAAAATGGATAGGTGTAAAAAGTTTCATAAAAAAAGTCCAAAATTAAGGACTTGAGAATGTTATTTGGCTGCTCATGCTCCAACGCTAATGAATTGAACATACCTGATGACGCTCTAACAATGCTTCAGCTCCCGTTACATCTGCTGCCAATTCATCGGAGTCTACTAAACCCATCATACTGTTTATCCAAGACATCAAATCTCTAAAAAGCACCATAACAAAAATTAATAGTACCAATTTAAAGAAATTTCGAATTATTATCTTTACCTGTAGTCGCCTAAAAATCTTTGTAAATCGTAAGAATCCAATAACTTTTCTTTTCTTGCATTTGCTTTAGCTGTTAAATGAGTCCATTCTTCGTTAATTTCCTTCTGCTTAGCATAAATCGTTTCAGCAGCTTCAGGGTGTGTATTCATCAAACGCTGAGCAATTTCATCCAATTGCCGAATCTAAAAAAACCAATCAAAATTAATAAAAGGTATTATAATTTTAATGTAAAACTTTGGTTAAATAATTACTTTGTCTCCTAAAGCGGCTAAATCCCGTTCTAAACCTTCATGTTTACGCTGCAAAGTCTGAACACTTCGTAAATCTTTTCCACAATCATCATTATCCAAAGCTTCGTCCTTTTCCTGGATCCAATCTTTAGTTTCATCAACATCTCTATGAAATCTCTGAACTTCATGAGCGCTTCCCAATTGAACTGCTCTCTTTTGAGTTTCAGCTTGAATTTGCTGCCATCTATTATTAAGCTCCTATAAGTCAGACATTTATTAGTTATTGAAACTACTCAATTCTTTAAAAGTCAAACCTCCATCTGAGTCTGGATTTTAGTGGCTGCCTCTAATTGACCAAGACTCATCAAATGCATGGCAACTTCATTCATTTCTGCAAGTCGAACTTCCTTTGCTTTCAAGTCAGTTTGGAAATCATCAAATTTCTGAAGCAAAACTTCCACTTGTTCAAGATCATCGCCAACAGCTTCGAAAGACGCGTATTGCTCTTTATCTCTAATCCACTGAGCCAATTCAGCTGCTTCGCGGACTAATCTATAACCTTTACAAGATTCGCCTAACTTGGCTCTTCGCTCATTTCCCATACCAATTAAGTTATTGTATCTATACATTTGAAAATCAATTAAAATATGTAATTAAAACAAATGCAACTGAAATTCGCGTTTACTGTGTTTCAATTTGATTTTGTCGAGCAGCAATGCTACTTCCATCAGCTAAATTTTGCTGACTAGCAGACAATCCAGCATCCATTTTTTTCACATACGCTGCAGGAACAAATCCTTGACGATCATTGACTTCAACTTTCCACCAGTCTTTATTATTGGAATTCAAAAGAGCAAGAACATCGTTCTTTTTCATTGAAACTTCTCGTGGCGATTTTTCAGTATAATCATACAAGGCCACAACAAATTCTTTGCCAGCATGATCAATTACGGGTGCCTTTTGTTGCTATAAGTAAACAAAAATGTCAAGAATTTTCAAAACTAATGAAATTAAAAGAACTAACTCTGCAGCCTTGCGCTTGTTCGCTCAGTTGGTTAATACTTGACCCAAATGCTTCCAAATCGGATAATAATGCGTCGTGTTTTTTATGCAATGCCTATTTTAAGTTAAGTGTAGCTTAATATGTGAAACATAATAAGTAATAAAAACTACCGTAGATAATAATATACCTCAGCGGAATCTTCGTCCTTTCCATAATCGACACTTCCCACCAATGGTTCTTTCTCTTTCATCCATGATTCAGCTTCATTAGCATCGGAAAAGTACTGATGAGCTTGTAAAGAATCATCTAAATCTTGTTTACGTTGCAAAGCTTTTTCCTTTAAAATAAGAAACGATTAGATAACCTCCAAATAAATTTACAGTTTTACATACTTTTAGCTGTTGCCATTTTTCCGTTAAACCTGCGACTTTATTTCGAATAGCCTCTTGAGCGAAATGACCTTCAGAAATCATCTCCTCACCAGTTTGACAAACGCCTTTAATACCATTTTCATGACTATTGATTTCCGCTAAAACGGCTTGATGCTTCTTGATAAGGTTTTGAACTCCAATAAGATCCCGACCACGATTTGTTGAAGCAGCAATAGGTTCTTTTTCTCGGATCCAAGCTTCTTCATCTTCAATGTCTCTGAACAATTGTTGTACTTTTAAAGAATCAGCTAATCTTTGTTTCTTAGCATGCATTGGCTGCTGAAGTGCTTGATATCGTTCAACCAAAGCTACTTCCTTGGCTTTAATTGATTCAGCGTCAAAATGTCCATTTTCAACAAACTGTTCAGCTTGAAGAATGACAGCTTCAACACGATCTTGGTGCGATTGTACATCAGCTTCAAGCAAATTGTGTTTTTTAAGTAAATTCTGAACACTTGTCAAATCCTAGTAAATCATTTAGATATTAACAATTACATCAAACTAGCTCAAAAATTTATACTTTGCCAAAATCTTCCGACATCAATTGTCCTTCAACTTCTGAGAGCCAAATTTCAATATCTTCCACCCCTCTGTTAAATTGTTGCTGTTGGCTTGCTTCGTTTAGTTTCGTTTTCTTTAAAGTAGTAGCTTGAGAAAGCGTTTCCCAAAGTTGACGAATTTCGGAAATTCGCGATCTAAAAACATTAATTCAGTTAAAAAATTCTCAATAACATTTTATCGAAGAAACTGCAACATACTCGATTCGATCATAGGCATAATGATTGGATTCCAGCAAAACGCTCGCGGTACTAAACAAGTCTTCTACCCGACTACTGTTGGCAGTCAATTCCTGTTCAAAAGTTTGATGCTTTTGAACTTTTCCATTCAAGTTTGTTGGATCCAAGTAATTCTCATCCGTAGCAAATTTAAGTTTTTCATTTATCCAACTTTTAGTTTCGTCACAGTCACGCTCAAATTGCTGCAATTGGTAAGAGTCGTCCAACATCGTACGACGACGATGAGACTTTTCTAACAACGATGAACGACGCTCCAATAACTAGAAAATAATATTAAATTCTAAAAATAATCTTTATAAAATCAATGCCAATGGTAATGTACTGCAACTCGTCGCTGAGCTACATCCTCAGCGGCGTAATGATGACCCTCAATTAGCTTTGTGGCAAATTCATCCAAAGCTTTAATTTTCTCTTCTTGTGCAGCAAGCGATTTAGCAAAATCTTCATGCTTTTTAATCAATGCTTCTACGCTATCCAAAGAATCTCCTAAATCGTCGTTTGCTAAAAAAGCCTAAATATATTTTTTTTTATTAAAATTTGTTAATGAAATTTGTGCTTTTATGCTAATAAATACTTCTTGTTTAGCCATCCAGGTATCTGCTTGTTCAGTATCCCGATAGTAGAGCTGCAAATCCATACATTGTTCATAAAGCATTCGCCTCTCTTCCCACAAGTCCATTAGAGATGATTTTTCTCGTTCCAAAGTAACCAATTTCTCATTCACTTCGCTGGAAGCATAATGTTCTCCTTTTACCAACAAATGACCAGATTCTGAAGTAGACCTAAAACTATCTTCTCTTGCGTCAATTTCTCCCTAAGTCACAAGGTCAATTAACTCCATCTAATTACGGCAACAGTAACAAAATGAGGGAAATTAATTACCTTATGCTCTTGATGTCTTTCTAATAATGCTTCTGCCGAAGCCACATCTTTAGCTAATTCATCAGCTGAAATAATTGCTCTCATGTCATTAATCCAAGATATCAAATCTCTAAAATCTGCCAAAAACTTATGAAGCAAATAAGAATCCTCTAAACGCGCTTTACGCTCTTCAGCCTGTTATACAAATACAGTAGTACAAATAAAAACAAAATTTTAATTTGGCTTCAAAAAATTGTTACTTTAGTTTTTAAATTTTCCCAGTTCTGTTCTATTTCAGATCTTTTGCTCGTAATCTGAGAGCTGTGTTCAGAATATATATTACATAAGCGTCCAGCTTCGTGCCCTAAAGTGTAAACTTTATCTTCAAGTGCGGCTAGGTCATGTTCAATTCCCTCATGCTTCCTCTGCAACGCTTGCACGCTAGCTAAATCCCGTCCATAATCATCGGTAGAGATTAACACGTCTTTTTCAGTAATCCATGCAATCGCTTCATCAGCATCTCGATTAAATCTTTGTATTTCTTGAGCCCCAAACAATTTCTCTTGGCGCATTGATGATAATGCTTTCAGACGTAGCCAGGCTTCATTTAATTCCTAAAAAAAGTAATTATCACGAAATATTTAATGACATATTCAAGATAAAAGCTTACATCCTTCCGACGAATTATTATTTCTTGTTCCGGGTGTCCATCGCTAACGAGTTTATCAGCTAGACTGTTTACATCGTTAACTCTGTATTCTTGCGAGCTCATATCTTTCTGAAACTCGTCAAATTTGCGTTGAAGAACTTCAACGTGCTCTAAATCATGTCCAAACTCTTCAGTTGTAACAAAAGCTTCCTGGAACACAAATATATCTGTAAATTAACTAGAATCTGATGATCACAATTAAATTTGAAATTACTTTGTCATTAATCCAAAACATAACTTCGTCGCATTGTCTTAAAAATTGAACTAAAATTAATGCTTGCTGAAGTTTAAATCCTTTTTCGCTTAAACGATTAAGAAGCAACTCCCACAATCGGTGTAATTCCTCCAATCTTCTCTGTAAAAACCGTTTTATAACATGATTTATGCTCCCGTTTCGTAAATAATTTTACAAATTTGCGTCCTTACTTTAATATTTTCGGAGGCAAAATGGCCTTGATGTACCATTTCCATGCCAGTTTTATCCAATACCAAAATGGCATTACTGTGTGCGGTAACCTCAGCTTCAAATGTTTGATGCTTTTGAATCTTTGCTTGAAGATTGGTTGGATCTTTGTAACTTTCATCGGATGCGGCTTGTAGCTTTTCATTAATCCAAGATTCCAACTCGTCAGCGTCACGTTTAAAGTATTGGAACCTTCTGGAATCCTCTAATTTGTCTCTTTTATTTCTGGCCTCAGCTTTAAATTCTCCATAACGACCCAAAACTTGCTCACGACGTTCTTGAATGTCCTCGGCCGACTCTAACACCCTTACTTCGCGCGGCTGAAGATTATCCGCCATTCTCACTCCTAGTTGAAAATGAGTTCATGTCAGTAAACATAATTATCATACATACTATATTTTAAATTATAAAAAAATCCCTGTATAAAATATTTATTTTCCAATATTCCAAAATATATAACAGTGCATGTAAAATATTACGGTTAATAAACTGTATTTCTAAAATTAAACAAGAATGTCTCGTTTAATAATTAAATTCTCAGAAGAGATATCTACTGAACCCAAAAAGTTTGCAATGCGTGGGTGTCATGGTGGGTGTAGGTATAGAGCTTTCAAACTTTCATATTAATTGCGCAAGGACGGGAACAAAACTCTTAACTTTACAGTGCCGAAGACTAATAAAAGTGGGTGTAAGATTTAATTACCATTGATTAACCGGTACACGCCAAATAAAATTATAGTGAATCAGATTTTCTAAAATCAAATACTGTATTAGCATTTTAATAGCGGTGCACTTTTTTTAATTTGCTACAGTAAGAAAAAAAAACTTTTTTTGTTAGAGCAAATCAATTGAACCAAATTTTCAACTCATTTAAAAAAAATGTAAAGTACATTCATAATTCGCCTGCGCAACTTTAAAACATTTTCTCTGCCGCAAATCATCCTCCACTTGAATCTCAATTGACCTCATTTCTTCAGACATACTGCATAACGACAGTTCCTTTATTGATCGTTTTTTCTTAGGTCAATTTGGAAAAATAAAATTCTAACATTTTTCACTCTTAAAATAGCCTTCATAAATACACAGAACATTTTAGTAGGCATCAATCACTGCTACCGTAGATTTAAATAAAAATTGAATAATGATTGCATTGGAAATAATAAGCATTAATTATTAGGATAACTGTATAGAAAATAAACAAGAAAATCTAAATTCATACTACCGGTAATGCATAAATATTTAGCGATGCTCATAAAACCTTTCAAATACGAAAACATAATCGTCAAAATTTGGTAATGACGTGCTTGTAAATGAAATCGGCATTTTACCGATTATAATTTATACATTACTATTTCACGTATTTAAATTGTAAATCTATAATTATACATTCAGTT
>JAQGAY010002322.1:0-10845 GCA_034698085.1 Polydesmus angustus
AATTTTTTGCAAAATTTTTTTTATTTTTTTGCTAAATTTTTTTGATTTTTTTACGAAATTTTTTTACGAAATTTTTTCGATCTTTTTTTCGAAATTTTTTTCATTTTTTGCTAAATTTTTTTGACTTTTTTGCATAATTTTTTGTACATTTTTTTGGGATTTTTTTTTATTTTCTTGCATAATTTTTTGTACATTTTTTTGGGATTTTTTTTTATTTTCTTGCGTAATTTTTTGTACATTTTTTTGGGATTTTTTTTTATTTTCTTGCAAAATTTTGTTAATATTGGTGTTATGCGGTGTAGCTCACTTTTTCTTAAATAAGGTTAATTCTATGAGAACTTCAAGGGGCAGCTCCGCAATGAAAAAAAATTGTCTCAGGTGTTGCGCAGCGCAGCTCGCCTTTGTTTACCTCACGTTAAATGTAAGAGACTTCCAGGGGTAACGAACATCTGAGAGCATTATGCGTAGTGAAGAAATGTATATGCGTTGACGGTACTTAAAGCGCCATCTAACGACCATTTGAGACAACTAAAAATCGAGCGCCAAATTCAAATATTTATTTAACAATTAAAATTAAGCAAAAAAAAAAAAAAAATTACAATTTTAAAAATTTGTATAAACTGTAAAACCTGTATAAAGCGGAAACGGAATAAAATTTTTTACTTTAAAATGACATACTAAAAACTGCTCCAATCGGAAAATAAAACAGATGACAATAAACAAAAATCAAGATTTTACAGTTCTTGTGTCCGCTGTAGAGAAGTTTTACAGCTTTTGTGTCTGTTTTAAAGAGGTTTTAGAATTCTTATGTCCGCTTTAGAGAGGTTGGAAGGCTTTGATGTCCGCTTTAGAGCTCTTAGGTCCGCTTTAGAGAGGGTGGAGAGCTTTTATGTCCGCCTTAGAGCTCTTATGTACGTTTTAGGGCTCTTATGTCCGCTTTAGAGAGGTTATAAAGCTATAGTGACCATTTTGGTGAAGTTTTATATTTGTTATGTCCGCTTTATTGAAGGTTTAAGGTTTTTTTGTCTACTTTAGAGAAGATTTAGGGCTCTTATGTCCGCCTTAGAGAGGTTAGAGAGCTTTGATGTCCACTTAAGAAAGGCTTTAGAGCTCTTATGTCCGCCTTAGAGAGGTTAGAGATCTTTGATGTCAGTCTTAGAGCTCTTTTGCCCGCTTTAAAGTGGTTAAAGAGCTTTTGTGTCCGCATTAGAGAGGTTTTATGTCCGCTTTAGAGAGGCTTTAGAGCTCTTATGTCCACTTTGGAGAAGGCTTTAGAGCTCTTATGTCTGCCTTAGAGAGGTTATAAAACTTGTATGTCCGCTTTAGAGAGGTTAGATAACTTTTATGTCCGCATTAGAGAGGTTGATTATATTAAGTCAAAATTGGAGAAAACACAACAGTAATGATCATCAATGAAATCCAAATCAATAAAATTTAATATATTTACATTTCAAAAGCTTTGTTATTCACACCTACTAAACAATTTTAATATTATTATTGTAATCCACAAATTAGTTTCATACATATAACTTTCAAAAAATAAAAAGATGCAAATAATCAATAAATAACAAATGTATTACACAATAACAAAATAAAATTTAATAATGATGAAAATAACCGCAACTTTTATTATTCTAATATATTGATCAAAATTTAATTAAAATGCATAGAAATTTGTAAAAATTTATTATTGAATTTTTCAATTGGCACTTCTATTTCACCAATAATAATTATTAATTCTTCGCATGCGAATACATATCATTCGTTAATAAAAGATGGCTAAAAGAACACTAGCTGCTGTTGTTGCGCCACTGCTCACCTTAATCACCCTCTTCGGGTTGAACTGGAGAAGCGAATATAGTACCCGAAAGAAGATGCTCGATGGCACGCTTATTGTCATATGGTTTATTTACTACTTCTCAAATTTTTGTTTGGCTTTGAAACCTCCGAGACACTCTATAGAACTTCACATTTTCACCCTCTGCCTCTTCTGTTTCATCTTCTGTCTCTCCCACTGGAAAACCTTGAACAAACTTCTTCACCAACTAAAATTCTGTAGAATCTCTAGAAAAGAGTGGAAGACATTCCAAATGATGCGAAGAATTCAAATGGCTGTCTGCTTTGTTTGCCTGGCTATAACTTGTTTTCTGATCATTGAATTATTGTGGTATACAGAACCAATCTTACAGACAAAAGGTTCTTTCTGGGAACTAGTGACTATAGGTTGTCTACTATTACCCATACTTATTGTTTTCGGGGTTATCGCTGCGGTTGTCATGTATGGACTATTCATGGTGCACATCATATCATCTCTCATCTGCTGCTGCACTTATTATGCCAACGTGACGATGAAGGAATCTTTAGAAGATTTAAGGAACTACAAATCTCCTCTGCGCAGAGCTAACTCAATCACTAAGACCATCCACCTCTACCACCAGCTAAATGGGTTGACCAGATTGACCAATGAAATAGGAGCTCCTCTCATCTTTGGTTTGAAGGCCTCCATTCTTATATTTGTTGTGCTGATTCATGCTTGCCTCATTGGCATTAGATCCGAAAGCATCGATAATTCTGTATCGTATTATTTGAACATGGTCCTTCCAGTGGTGGGCTTACCTTATGTAGCTGTTTACCTTTGCTACATGCGACTCACTGCGGGAGTCAATCAAATAGTACAAATTTTTCATTTTGGTTTTCAATTTTTGTTGTTAAAATTTAGAATTTTATATTGATTTAGCCTTCGATGATTGCCAAAGCTTTCCTACACTCTTACATAAAGGAAGACCGAGTTGTCATTAACGACACAATTACAAGATCACATATATTTAAAGTAATTCCAAATTGAATGTTGCTTTAAGGAAGGGTTAATATTAGGCAGTATTCATACATTTAGAGCAGAGTAGGTGAGTTGGTTCAGCTGGCTCACTTAATTTTAGATCACAGCTCATTCACCATTATCGATGAACCAGTTGATGAGGCATATCTCTTTACAGTGATTAATAATTGGGTATTTAATTATTTTTTTATTGAAATTAAAATTTATTTTTTTAAATAGTTTTTTGTGGACATAGTTGACAACTTTAATTGTGTTTATTCAAAATAAGAGTAGAAAAAGAGGGATTATAGCATTTTAACGAGTTTATTTTGCTTCACTTTCTGTCTCCATCTCTGGAAAACCTCGCACAATCTTCTCCACCAGCTTATGTGTGGACAGCTTCCACATTTTTCTATCTCTCATCTGATGCTGTGTTTATTATGTCAATTTAAGTACAGTGTAGCCCCGTTATAACACGGATGTCTGGTGACATGATTAACGCCGCATTAAAGTCAAAAGTTGGCATGGTTTAGGAATATCGTAGTACCACTTAGTACCCGGAGTTTATCCAAATCTTGTTATACCAGGGCACATTATAACAGGGCTACACTGTATTAAGCTTCATGTATTAAATCTCATCTAGGCTGAATTAAGAGCATTTGCTTCTGCCATCAACTAAACCAAATCCCATACTGGTCAATGGTATTCAAGATAGTCTTTTATTCATTTTGATATCATCCCTTCTTTTATTTACCACACCATACTGATCCACACTTGGCTACCTGCTTTTCGCTTTAAAAAATACAATTTCTATAATGTTTACCTGTTGCGGATGTTTACATGTTATTCATTTCATGAGTCAATTGAATAGTATGATAACCTCTTAGTTTCAATTTTAGTTTATATTAGAGTACTTTATTGTTTGACCCTCACAGATAGCCATGGTCCAACTTTAGGGATGATAGAATAGTCAAAAGTGACCCTTTTACGATATCACTTCTACTCAAGGTAACTCACAAAAATATATTTTTGTCACATGCAAGTGCAGTACCAACAGATGCTTTCTTTGAAGCATAGATTTATTTATATTTTTTATGCCAAATTAAATTACTGTATTTAAAATAAATCCGAGTCTATTATAAGTTCTGGTTCTCTTGTTTTAATTGTGTTGTCAAATGCAATAAAATATGCCAGAATAACGTGGTTTTATTTATATAATTAAAGAATGGTGATTTTGACTAGTGTTAATTTTGATAATTTTCAATTGCAGATAGTTCGTTTAGAATTTCTTTCAAATGCCCATATAATACGGATAATAATGAAACTCTTGTCTATGCATTATTATAATACAGAAAAATATGATACATATACTTTACACACTTTTGATCAAAGTTTAATACAGTACTAGAGTACAGTCAAATCTCTAGTTAAGAATGGCTCCACTTAGGCACAAATTAACTTATGCACAAATCAACTTGCGAACAAATTTTTAAGCAAATTATGCCTCAAGTTACGTACAAATTCAACTTACGAGCTATATTTCATAGTATACTGTGCAGTTTAGTGAAATTTTGATCTGATCCGTCCTAAAATTCAATATTCGTTCTGTTTTTTCATTGAAATTTTCTGAAAGTTTTAAAAATTAAAAAGAAAAACGACATTGATTATTTTTTTTATAAAAGCTAGTGTTAGTGAACTAATTATTAAAGTGTATTTTTATTGATTTCTGACAATCAATGACAATTACAAACCACATTGTTGGCTTAATATCATCTATTTAAAAGATTTTACAGCTCTGGTGTCCATTTAACAGAGGTTGTTGAGCTACTGTGTAGGCTTTAAAAGGGTTTTAGAACAATCATTTAAATTAATTAACATTTGTTTCGCCCTGTTAGAGACCACTCACATTTGAGTAACAACTATAAGAACACTAAAAATAACAAAACTTCATGTAAACTACTTGGCTTATTTTGAATAAACACAATTGAAGTTATCTATTATGTCCACAAAAAACTATTGAAAGAAAAGAAATTGCCTTACCGGTATTAATTTTTCAGACAAAAATCAAATTCACAATTTAATTTGCAAATACCAAAAATAGATATGCCTCATCAACCGGTTCATCAAGCATAGCGAACGAGTTCTGATCTAAGCTCAAGTGAGCCAACTCAATCAATCTATCCACTCTATTCTAATTTGGCAAAAACTAAAAAAAACCTTTAAATTACTTTCTGGTGATATCATTCTAATGTAAGTTGTAAAGTAATGCTTACTTTTAATAAAAATGGACTCGTAACATGGTCACTTGTGACTATATTGTCATCAATTAAGTTGCACTGAAGGAAAGCCCTGGCTATCATCATGGGCTAAACCAATAATAATAACAATCTTACAAGACTGTTTAATGGATTTTTAAATTAATTGAATTTTTTTTTATTACCATTTGATTGACTAGAGAAGTTAGTCGCATGTAACATAAGTAAACCATTAAATAAGGTAGGCCCATAACTGGACAGATCATGCTCATGTAATATACCGCGTGACTGCGGTTAGCGTTTAGTGTAGCTAACCATCCGTGAATTATTATCGAGAATAAAAGAATGGATCCTTTCAAAGTGAAGATGAGAGGAGCTCCTATTTCATTGACCACTCCAGTTAACCCATTCAGTTGATGGTATAGGTGGATGGTCTGAGTGGTCAACCTAGCTCTGCGAAGAGAAGATTTACATCTCCTAAGATCTTCTAAGTATTCTTTCATCGTGATATGTGCTGCTGCATTTACTACACCACTGAGAGCTGAGAAGATCTGTAGAACATATAGTCCACATAAGTATATGGCAGCAGCCACTGTACTAACTGTATAGAGTATTGGCAATAGAACAGCTACAATCAGTGTTATTCCTTTTCCCTGCCGTTCAAATTTCTTCCAAGAAATAGAATATGCTAGTCCTCCATTTATCACCATTGAAAAAAAGCAGGACACAGCCAAGTAAATCCAACACCCGATCAGTTGAATCCTTCGCATTGCTTCGAATATATTCTGGTTTTTTGGTGAAATCCTACACAATGTCAGGTGATGGAAAAGGTTGGTTAAGGTTTTCGAGTTGAAGAAACAGAAGGTCAAACAGAAGAGGCTGAGTGCAAACATGTGCAACACTAGGGAGTCTGTTGGTGGTTTCAAGTACACATGTACTTGATAGGAATAGTAAGTTATCCAAGTAATAATAAGCAGAAGTTTAAGCAGCTTCTTTCTAATTTTCTTCTCGCTTCTCCAATTTAGCCCAAAAAAGTTGATGAGGGTGAGGAGTGGAGCAACAGCTGCAGACAGTGTTCTTTTCGCCATTTTTCATAAATGAATGACAAATACTTTCTTTGCATATACGATAGAAATTTACCAGTGGCATCCAATATCCTTTCCATTGTTTGTATTTTTTTTTTAAACAGGAAATCTCGCTTGAATAGCCTCAAAAACCTTTTTTCAAATTTCTATACTTTCTTTTCTTTTATCAAAAAATGTCAATAAAAAAAATATAATAGTAAGAACAATAGAATGCTATCCATTCATAAAGTGTTTTTAAAAAGTGACCAGGCATCACAACAATTTTATCAAATAATTGATTTCGACACTGTTTAACTTTTTGAATTTTTTTTTTGTTTAAATGATTTTTTATGTTTGTGTATATTGTAATACGAGGCGTATTTTTATTTAAAAGGAATTTAATTTTTTTAATTTTTTTTCTAAAACATTTACAAGTTTTTGGAGGTGAATATGTCAGCTATTTTTCCATGCATTTGCCTTTCCGTTTTATGCAGGTTTTGAGCCGTTTTACAAAGGTTTTGCAAACCCTCAACAAAAAAATTATGGCAGATTTTTTATATACAGTATAAAGAATCTGCCATAATTTTTTTGTAAAATAATAGTGGAATTTAAGATTCAACAGTAAGTAGAAATTAACAAAAAAATTTAAAAAAACCAAAGCTGAATATTTTAATAAAACAAGTTCCAACCTCAAAACAAATCTATTTCATTTTATAACCATTATTATTGCATAAACTTCATTAAAAAATATTTAAACATAATGAAAACAATTTAAATTTTGAGATTTATTATTTTTAATTCTGTCTTGTAACAATAAATAATTAATGTAATAATTAAGTGCTTATAAATAGGGTTTAACCACCAGGTTTAAATTGGTTAAAAAAGGTACTAGTTCACTGAAAAAACAGAATTTAGATTATCCATTAAATCCGTAAAGAACTATGCAAACAATTAAAAAAAAAAAAACAAGATCAATAGGCCTATACCACAAGATTAATAATTAGTTACCCAAATATTTAATTTACCAAAAAAAGATGGGCATCATCAAGTGGCTCATCCAGCATAGTAAATGAGTTGTGGACTAAGGTTAAGTGAGCCAGTTGAACTAACTGATCCAAATGGATCTAAAAATATAATCCTTATAAAATCATTCTGTTTTAATTAAAATCAAAACCTTCAACCTTAAGTAAGCATAATTCTGAAATAGAATTAGTTAAGGTCACTCGGTCATCCAGTAAGACAGAATCTATAAAAGTCTTGGCTATAACTGCGGGCTAAATTAAAAAGAATTAGCTATTATAATTAAAATTAGAATTAAAAACTCTTATACTAATTGATTGACTGGAGAAATTAGGCTAATGCAGAACAGGTAAACCATGATGTAAGGCAGGCTGACCACTGGAAGGACCAGGTAAAAAATAAGTATTTGAAAATTATTTTCATAGATAATTCCATATAGCCAAGAGTGAATCAAAATAGAGAATACGAGAACGGATGCTTTCAAAGCGAAGATAAGAGGAGCTCCTATTTGATTGGTCACTCTGGTCAACCCATTTAGCTGGTGGTACAGTCCGATGGTTTTAGTGGTCATCTTAGCTCGGCGCAAGGGAGATTTGCTTTTCTTTAAATCTTCCAAGGATTCCTTTATTGCCACATTGACATAATGTGCAGAACAGCAGATGAGAGTGGTCACTAGATGCAGGATATTCGTGCCACACAATGGAATAACAACGGTAACACTCATTGCTAGAAAAAAGGGTAAGACTAGAGCACACAGACCCAATTTCAACATAAAAGTCAAGCTTTGGTCTTGAAGAAGCTGTCCTAACATCATCAATGCGGCCAACACGAACAAAAGAGAAAAAGCCAGGTAAGCATAAGGAAGTGTCGAAAGAATTTTTCTCATCATTTCCATTGACTTCCAGGTTTTCTTAGAAATGTGACAAGATTTGAGCAGATGTAGAAAGTTGTTCAAGGTTTTCCATTTGGCGAGGCAGAAGGTGAAGCCGAAGAGACTGCTGGAGTTAATCACCAATTCAGCTGAAGTTTCCCGTTTCAAAGACATGTAATCACTGATGGTATAGTAAGTGACCCAGATGAAAATCAGCAGGAATTTTAAGTATTTCTTCTTTCCAACTCCACTATCCTTGCTCCAATTCAATCCAAAAGGTTTGAGCAGGGTGAGCAAAGGTGCTACAGCTTCATACAATGTTCTGTTTGCCATACTTTATAAATGAATATAAATAATTATTTTTGTTTTTCGCAATATGGCTATTAATTGCGCAATGCATTTAAAAATTCTTATGAAAACTACTCCAACAAAAATTATTATTGTACAAGTTGCTTTTACATTTTTTGGGTCTGGTGCGATTTTTGGGGCAGTCCTATTTTGAATTAATTTACAGGCAATTTTCAGCCAATAATTGGTGATCATCATGCACCTGTGCACATACGAAAAAATACAAAATATAGTAAGTTAAATAACAAATTCTTTTATTTTTACACATCCACGTGCAATGGCTGAAAATTGAATTACAGTCAACTCAACTAAAATGGAATTATAGTCAACTCAACTAAAACCAACTCAACTAAAATGGAACTACAATCAACTCCACTAAAACCAACACAACTAAAATGGAATTACAGTCAACTCAACTAAAACCAACTCAACTAAAATGGAATTACAGTCAACTCAACTAAAACCAACACAACTAAAATGGAATTACAGTAAACTCAACAAAAATGGAATTACAGTCAACTCAACTAAAATCAACTCAACTAAAACGGAATTACAGTCAACTCAACTAAAATCAACTTGACTAAAATGTGAATGTTTACAGTCAGCCTCATTCAAAAGTTTACTTTTGCATTTTGTAGTGCCATTGCACTATGATGTCAACTTTAGCTTCCATTGCACAAGGGAAGTGTAAGCAGACCCTTAAAATTGGATACCAAAAGCATAGACTAAAAATTTAAAATTTTGAGAAGATAAATATAATGACATAACAGGCAATCCTACAAGTCAACCAAATGATTTGGGTTGGAATATTTTAATAATTTAAATGCAGAAATAATCTTTAGAATGTGCTCTTTAATTTCCTGAGTACAGTGTTGCTAATGATGCCAAGCTTCGTGGTCATTGAAGAAGTCAGCACTGTGCGAGAAAAGAGGCTGGTTGCAAAAACAGTGTGCTTAGTCATTCTAGAAAAAATAAAACTACCAGTACACCCGGTACTGTTTTTTCACGAGGGATACGTTCCTGAAAAACACGTTTTAAAAAAAAATCGTGTAAAAAAAGTAATGGGGGAATTTGGTGACATTATAATATAAGGGCTATCAAAAAAAAATACAGTATAATCAAATTATAACTAATACATAAATAAAGGTATGAAAAATTTGAAAAATTCCCAAAATAAATAAAAAATATTTTTGAAATTGGTTAAAAATTCGTGTTATTTTAAAATTTCTCGTGTAAAAAGAGTATGAAATATTATTTTGAAATTGTGTTATTTCAAATTCGTGTGAAAAAAAACCACGTAAAAACAGTACCGGGTGTATGTTAATAAGATGAAATATTAGTAGAAATTAGTAACTCGAATGTCTGAGTTTGGGTCGTTCTCTCATGCTAATAAATATTATTTCTCAATCACAAAAATTAAAATTTTTCTGTTAATTAAAATGTTGCATTTTAAAATTTTGTTCAATTATTGGTGCAAAAGTAAACATAATTTTCAGACTATTTACTTGCTGGAAACGTAATCCTTAGCTTGTATAATATTGTAACTTAAATTAATAAAAGCATTATGAAAGATTTTATTTAAACTTACACAAATTGACTTGGAGAAATAGTAGATTAGGTCTAGTCTATGGTCTGGTGAAAAAATTTTTGTTTCTTCCTGATGTTTAATTTCAGTTAATAAAACTGTTAAAATAAATTAAATAATGCATAGCAAAGAAAACCGTTCTTGCTTTCTACCTGCCCAAAGTTGCAGTGGTATCTAATGAATAACTTTGCTAGGATATGGTAACTATAGTATTTTGGTCGCCTCACATTAAATGTTGTTATTGAAAAATCGATCTTCAGTAGCATGAAAGAGCAATTATCTAAGTAAATATTTCTTGCATTTCACGTTTATTTGTACTGTATAACATACTATTCATGCGACCAAATGTTGAGGATGACTCTTTACCTTATAGAGAAACATATTTTGACTTTGAGAATTTAGTATTTAATTTTCTAACTAATAATAATCATATATTTTTGAATAATTTTTAATCTAAAATGTGTTTTAAATTAGCAATGATTTATGCTTGCTGTGTAATCTAAGAAAATGGTTTTTCTTTAATTAAAAATGTTACTTTGATTGATTTAGATTTGGCCAAATTTTAGTACTATAATAAAATCTATTTTAAATTATTTGAATTTATTAAACAGTAATTATTATAATTTTATTCCACTTTAAGCAGGTTTTGCAGCTTATACATATTTTTACCATTCTAATGATTTATTATTTGTATAGTTATTTTTTATGCTAAGTTTGGATGTTTACACCTATTTACAACTAATTCATAAAGCACTATATTATTTGTTTAAATTTAGCAGTATCATTAGAATAATTTAATGCTTTTGTACAGGGTGATGCAATGCCTTTTCATTTTTTCAAATGCTACTAAAATTGTTATTTTTGCTTCTAAAAAAAATTTTTTTTTT
>JAQGAY010002323.1:0-10836 GCA_034698085.1 Polydesmus angustus
CTAGTAGTTTAAGAATAGTGGTATTCTTCGGAGAAGAGAATCCGTTTACTAGTGTTTTAGTTGCTGACCTCACTTTTCTTTTTTTAGATTATTTGCTTAGAAGCTGAAAATGGTAACCCCACGCGACACCACCTCGAAAATACTACCGGTACTTCATTTGAAAGCATATTATAAAACTTGATGGTCCTGGTATCGGCGAGCGCGGATCGTAGTAGGTATAATTATTATAATTAAATTTTTTTTTTCTGAAAAAAAAAATATTGACAAAATATTTGAACACTTTATTGTTTATTTTTGAAGGTGAAGTGGATCGGCTGACATATTTAAGTAAGTTATATCATTTTTATTTGGGTTTTTTTTATATCACAATTATTATCACTTTAAAATACTGTATTCATACAATTTTTTAACAAATTAAATAATTTTTTTTAGTGAAAATAGTCATATAATTGAATAGATTGGTTAAAGTTCAAGTAGTAATTACGAACACTACATAGATTCATACGGCATATAAGTAATAAAAAAAACCCCTGTGAATTAATAATTGTTTTCCATGAAAATAATTTTTAATATGGTTTTCCCGATTATTATATTAATGTGGTAGAATAAAACTTGCATTACAATGTCGTTGACAGTGTCATATTGTATTGGAGGCGAAACCTAATTTACACCTTGTAAAAACTCGTAATTCTACGTACAATGACATTATGCAACAAATTTTAAGTGCTACAACAATTTCAATATTATAATATGCAAATATTTTACGGTGCGTTGGTTAAGTAGATTACAAAAGTTCGTTAACTCAATAACTAACAAAAACAATACCGGTAATCAAAAAAAAAAAAAAAACTACAGTACAGTATTACAATGCATGGTCAATAATATTGCTCACAAAAACCACACATTAGGTTTTACATTCGTCAAACGATTGAATTAAATCTTTGGTACTGTATAATTAGAATGGGATTATTATAACTAGTATTGACACATGAGATAAATACTCTGGAACAGGTCAAAAAATTGATAATTGTGTTAATATAAATCTACAGTAGTTAATTAATTTCGTTATATCGAAAGGAATCACCCGCACATAAATCGGACACGGCTTTGTTAACATATACTAAAGTGATAGATATATAAAGTACGCTTACTTTTTATTAATGTACAAGTACTGTAACAACTGTAGCAAAAATGAATATTTTTTTCAGTCTGATCGTCATTTTATCTATAATTCAGGTAAAATACTGGTTATACAGAGTAATATTATATAGTATAGAGTAATCCATTTTTTTTTTTTTTTTTGACCGAAGGAGTAGGACATTTTTGAAAATGGTTATAAAAAGAAAATCATTCGCTATAATATTACTCAAAAACATTTCCAATAACATTCTATTTAATTATAAATGCATGTAAGTTTACAGTAGTTATTTATTTTTTTTTTTTAAAACCCATAATGTAGGTATAATAATAAAATTTTAAATTTTGGTTAATTTCTTGTCATCTAGTTTTTGATAAAATAATAAACAAATAATGTAGACAGTCGTTTTGTAATATGGAAGAAAGAGGGCAAAATTAGAAAAAGTGTAGAAGCCAAAAAAGAATTTGGTTTGTTATTATACTCGTAATAATAACAGTTTCAATTATCTGTGCTAACCAAAACGAGGGATCTGCACGGATAAATAAAACCACGGATAATCTAAATTTCTAAAACGTAGATGTGATTTAAATCGAACAATTCGAAACTTTTAAATGAATTTATTTTGTTACTTATGAAAGTACTTGACATAATCTGAAATCATTAAAGATTATTTGTATTAATAAAATTATTTAAATTAACGGTCAAATTTTTAAAATTTTTAAAAATTTTTTAAAATTTTATTGTAGAATTTTTTTTTCCACATTTAAAAAAAAGTAATTCATTAGGCTATATTAGAGGTTTGTGCACGCATAATCTGTAAACCGGGTCAAATATAACTTTCAGTGATTAAATTGTAAATACTAGTACATGTAATTATATTTCTGTAATCGGTTTTATAATTGAATTTGCAATCGGAGATTGACATTATTGTAAAATGGTTAAAAATAAAATTTTTGTTTCAGATAATTTGGTGCTCGGGAAGCCAAGTAAATCCAGGAATTAGTTCCATCTCAAACTTGCTTTCTGGTTTAATACAGATATTAGGTCCTATACTCGGGCCTTTACTGCCCTTACTGTCAGACATCTTAGGTCCTTTATTACCCATTTTGAGTCAAGTTTTGCAGCCGGTTCTATCACTCGTATCGCCTATTCTCAGCACTGTTGGAAATTTACTTAACAGTTTATTGTAAATTTAAAATAAATAAATTAGTATTTTTAATGCATTACCGGTAGTGAATATTTTATGAAGCCAACGTGATTTTTTTTACTAGAGGCAGAGATAATAAATAAGTATAATATAATTATTGTCATCTACAAAGCCGTTTACAAAAACATTCTGCACTCAAATACATAAATGTTTTCAAAGCGAAGGACGACAAACTACAAAATGTGAACAAAATCATCAATAATTTACATTATAAGCGGAGCCCCTATAAATTATGTATGAGACTTTTTTTATCGCGAATGAGAAATAGTGTTCACAAGGTTTTGGATTCAAACAACAATTAATTACCAGGACCCGCAAATCAGATGACTGTTAGTTCCAAAAAAAAAAACAACGCCAAGATCATGCTGAGGAGTAATCTGGATTCTGGTGGCTCCCGCGCCAACATCATTATTGTAACAATGTTACAGTTTAACGATATTATTTTACAAGTCGACTCCCATTTCGTTAATCTTTATAAATCTATACAAATATCCAATAGTTAAAACACGATACATTAGTTAAAGAACCGTTAATAAACTAATTTTTTACCATTGATCTACAGTATTACATAAATTCTTAGCTCACATTTGCTATATAAAAATTGCAACACAAAAAAAAACTAGTTATTATAATAATCAATCATATACAGTAACTGCACTAAAAAGTTATTTGCATTTATTAACAAAATTAAATTTATTAACACTTATTATTAAAAATGAAATATTATAAGAACATAAAAAAATTTCATAATTGGAAACATCTGCTATCTCGCAATACTAATTACTCAACGAATTTTTGGACTTATGGTATGTGTATGTTGAGTTGTACCTTTTTTCTATGTTTTACTCTATTATTTTTTCAATGTAAAAATTAGGTGAAAAAAATAAAATTTAAAAATCCGAAGGCTTAATTTTATAAAGATTGACAATGGGATTGGTAATGCTATATGTCACTTATTGGTTGCTACTAAATCAGGTTAGAAAAAACAATAATTATAATTTAAATAGGATATTTAAATGTTTTAAAATTTTAACAAAAGATTTTAATAATTGCTTTTAAAAATTTGTAAGTTTTTTGACAGTTTTTAAGGTCTTTGAAGCGTATTACTGGCCAAAATGGTAACGTAATTTCTAATTTACCGCAACATCTCAAGTTTTTGGCCCTTAATAAAATCCTACGATGGCTACCGTGGCCTAACAAGACCTTGAAACTTAATTTGAGTGCTCTTATTTCCATTTTAAATGCTTGAAAAATACTTTTTATACTCTCGAGGCACGCTTTCAATAGCCTTCCCGTTAAAAAATTTATAATTAATTGATTATTTACGTAGGTCTACAGTATACTAATACTGTATCTTAAAAATATTTTTAGATTGGTTTTAGCACGGAAGATGTAATTTCTGAAAGATTAGAATTCCAAAGAAGAAACATGTTGTCTTATTTCTTAAACGGTGCCTTAGGCAAAGTTTTTTCTTTCTTTGGAAACCTCGGTATGAAATGGTTGAAGGACTTCACTTCGAAGTTCCAATCGTTGGAGACTATAATGAAGCTTGTAAACTCGATATTTCAAATGCCCGCAGTTCAGAACATGCTCTCGAAAATCCCCGGCTTGGCTCTGCAAGTAGTTCTGGCCGCTACAAAACAGGTGGAGAAAAAGTCACTACAACTGAAAAACGATTTCAGGGAGTATTCGTTTCTACAAGGTGTCGCCGACGGAGATTTCGTTACCATTTTTATGAGGTTCTATAAAGTTCCGCAAATTGCTGCTTTCGTCAAGAAACATATTCAAAGCGAAAGCTTTCAAAATCTTTTAAGCTCGTTCAAGAATTACACCGGCGCCACCAAAGAATTTATTGGAAATGTGATGCCTAATAACAATAATACGTCACTTCGAGCTAAAGGTAATTTAACATCCGCGATTGGTACGAGTAAGATTTACAAAGTACCAGTGACTATTCCTCCCGTGAATATTGTTTCGAAACCGGCACACAAGAAAAGTTTGGCTCCGTCATTTCAACAAACGACTAAATCCGGTGGATTACTAGGCTTCTTAATGGGATGACAATCTAAAATATTAAAAATTCAATAAAACCGAGGACCAAAATATTTAAATAATGAAATTTAGAAAACAATCATATTTTTTTAAATTAAATAATTTAATTTAAAAAAATGTCAGTTTAAATATTTTACCGGTATTTTTTTTTTTAAAAAAAATTGAACTTACAAATTTTAAAATCTATACCGAAAAATACAAAATATAAGCAATAAAAAAATAAAGTTTGTTCGTTGAAAATATATTAGTAAAAATTATACTATGTTTTAAGAATAATTTTCACTTTAATAAAATACAACTTGGCAAACTTAGATAACAATTAAATGCATAATTAGTTTATGGTTCGCAGATGCAATATTTATTTTATGTGACAAGCAAGTTGAAATTTCCATGGCGTGAATACCAACTTAATCTATTTATAATTTATGTTAATTGCACGAAACTTTATTTAATATTTTAGAAAAATAATAAAACGAGCATTTTTCTAAATTCGTTATATTCAAATTGAAAATTGTTGCAATGAAAGTAATTATCGTTTTAGCTGCGATTTTAATGGCCCTCGATATGGTTCGTACGTAATTTTTAAGTTTTTATAATTACTTTAAAGTAATGTTTTGCTTGTGTTGTAGAATGAATGTAATACAATTACAAAAACGGAGAATTTGAATCCTCGTTCGGAAAATTCGATCGGAAGTCAGAAAACCATGGGCGAATTGGTCACTTCGGTTATGGCTGTGGCTAACAATACCGTCATTCTTCTCATGTCTTTTATTTTACCCGCCGCTTACCATGCCTTTTCTAACTTCATTCCGGGATTTTCAGCTGGAAATCTCACGTTTTAGTAGCCTACTAATAATAAGTTCCGCATGAACTCAATACAAAAAGTTGATTTTATTGCCTTAACGAAAATAAAATTATTATTATCAGGATTTGCTTTCGAAAGTTATAAAATAAAATAAATTTTATGTTTAATGATTTTTTTAAAAGCGATAAAACATTTTATCAATTGGTTTTAATTCAAACTTGGGTGTAAAAAAATTTAAATTAATGAAAAACTTATTTTCCTTTTTCCTCGTTTAGCTATAAAAATAAAACGTAATTTAAAGAAAGTTGTTCTAGTCAAAAGATAAGAAAATGTACCAAAAAAAAAAAAAAATAGTTTTGGTTTCTTTCAATTCCTGTTTTTATAATTAAAAAATACATCCGAATAATTTAAAGTTGAAACTAATTGCATATTAAATTAAATGGTGATAAAAAATAAAACATTTTTAACTACTGTATAAACTTTTTTTTAAATATATTTATTCAAGTTATTGAATTTTGGATTATTAATTTTATATCATGTTAGTCACATGTCATCGTTCTTCTTAACAATTTTTGTTTTATTTTTTTTAACTACGGTATAGTTTTCATAGGTTTCTCTCCTGCAGTATTCTGCGTTAATTTTTTTACAATAATATCCGTTATTAATTTTGGTATTTTTTTTCGATTACCGTTAGTAATATTATTTTTAAAATTTTAATGGTTTTGGAATTTTCGAAGAGTCATAATTTTTGTTCTATTTTGACATAGTTCATCTGCTTATCGTTTAGTTAATGTAGTGTCTAGTACGCCTTCGGCTACTGTTGTATGTTAGTATGTCTAAATACTAAATTCTACCTGCTTTAACGGTATTTTATCATTATAAAATACAGCTTGTTTTTCTTTGTTACCAGTAACGTTTATTGTTTTATTATTATTTTTTTTTATTTTAACCCCGTTGTGGCAATGTATAATTTTTCCCTCGCTAATTTTGGATTTTAATTTTTATTTGGCCGAAATTGGCCCAATATTATTAGATTTTCTATTTTTTTTATATTTTTTAGTGCGCCGTTTTTTTTTTTTTTTTTGTGTGCTGTTTGGCTTTAGTGTTGATTTTATCAGAGTTCACGATGGTTTTTTTAGTGTAAATAAGTTCATGATTTGCCTTACATCCACCTCATTTCACATCGTTGTCAATTACGTTAACCCCGATGTATTGCTTTTTTAAACTTTCTTTCTGCTTACACTCACATGTACTACGTCATAATTTGTATTATAAAAAAAAAAAAACAGAGCACTGAACCAGTATTAAAAAATGAAATTATAAAAACATCATTAAATCGTGCATTTATTTATGTACCGTATTTTATTTACTTCAGTTTTGATTCATAAAATGTTTAGACAATACGGGAGCCTTGCAGAAAAGTCCTACCTAGCGAAATCAAAAACAATACTGTAATTTGGGAGAAAAAAAAAAACGTGTGAAGGAGCCTATAAAAATGCCCGATCAAATATTTAATGTAGTGGTAATTAATAAGCTCTTAAGTGTCCATTTTTCTTGTTATTTAATAGATAACATTTACAAACTAAAAACAGGGAAAAGCAACACATTGAAGAGACAAATCTAGATTGTATGAAGTAATAGAAAAGAATTAATAATTAGTGTTTCAAAACTTTCAGGTAGAAAATAAGGCATTTTTAAGTAAATTATATGTGGAGCAAAAGAACAGCGCATCTAAGTTTTACAATTGATTATGTAAAAAGTTAAATAATTTAACCTTCAGCACAATAAAATAATTATTATTTTTATATTTTCCATGTCTATGACAAGAACTGAGTCAGTAAAATTTGGAAATTACCCAGCACTTATGTAAATATCACTAAAACGAAAACAATAACAAACGCGTGATGTGGGCTCATATTTCAAGCTTAAATAAATATCACATTCGGAGAAAATAATAATTATTATTCTGCTATACGTTATTTTATTCGCTCTTCAAAAACATTTTGCTTTGTATAATATTTCAAATTCGGACGATAAACGTTACTGCGACATCCAAAATGAAGTATATTCTTTTAATAATAATTGTCATCGTTTTATTAATTGAGGTATGGTTATCGTTTAAAACGTAATGAATGACACATTTTTCTGATGATTTGTGTGGGTTTTTTTATATGTAGATAGTTAGTTGCGGCGAAAAAATGGAAGGAAAACTTAATCGAAAGTTTCGAAGAAGTTTCATTGACGAAATTCTTGAGATTCCAAGGCAAATAATTCGTGATTTCTTTTTCTGCTGAGAAATAGAATAATAATTATTATGCACGCACTGTTACCGTATCTAATCTTTCACCATTTATGCATTTTGAATACAAAGTATTTTAAATTTAATTTTTATTTTGCATTGTGTACTCTAATATTATAAAAAAAATATGCGTGAACTTCACTTTAACAAACATTTATATTAAATAAAACAATAGATTTTCATTATTTTATAGCGCATGTTTTAAAATGCATGTGCGCACTTCAATTTTTAATTAGCAAATGATCCATTGTATCTAAAAAGAATTGTAAAACGTTTATTGAAAACATTAAATATGGATTTATTTTAAACAAAAACTCTTATCTTGCGTTTCCAGATTTATTAAAAAGTTTAAATCTCATTAAAAATTTAAACAAAAATAATCAACGAATATTAGCAAACCTTAAAAAGGTTGAAACATTTTAAAAGACCTTCGTTTCTCCAATCACAATTTGAGAAACGTTGACTGGACCCATTACAATGTTTTAAAAAATAATCTTTTTTTCCCATTCTTCTCTAAAAAAATCTTTTTCCGGGTTGATAGCCCTTACTTGTTGTCCTAGATTCGCCCCTGAATTGCACAAACCTAAATATTGCTATTAATAGAGATGCTATTAATATGTGTAGCAGGTGAATAGCGAATAAAGGCGTTAACAGATTTCAACAAGAAACTTGATATGTTGGCTCTGAGGTTTAATTTGAAAAGGAAAAAAAATTACTTCAAATGATAAAAACATCATGTTTCCTTTCTCCCACACTCCACCCTACACTTAATAAAGTGGGCTATAGCCTAAGGGAACTTTTAATACTTGCTCACGCAATTCTCAATCTTTTTTTTTTCCTAAGATTTTCATCACTTTTTTCTTCTTCATTAATAATTAACGATCTTTTAAATAATTTTCACTTTAAATAGTTACCACTCAATTTGTCATATTTTTACATTATCATTTGTATGGTACTAATTGACTAATTACTAGTTAAAGTGAGTGCGTAAATTATGCTAAAGTAGCCTATACAGTAGATACTGTATTTCAGTATTAAAAAAATATTCTTTTTAAGTGCAACTTATAAAACGAATTATTGATCTTGTAAATTTAAATTAGCTTAAATAAAAATAGTTTGTCCGTTTTTATTTTCAAATAATAAAATATAATGAACTGTACCATACTGAGAATTTGACATTTTGTTATAATTTAATAGTATGGAAATTCTAAAAACCATACTCATAATCTAATCAACGTTTGTGAGCATTGTAATAAAATACTCTATTACCGTATATAATATGTTTTTCCTAATTATCATTTTGTTTATAAAGGTTAGGTCCAGTTTGCTACAGAATAGTTAATCAATTTTAAATTCAGTATTTAGTGAATATACTTTAATTTACTTACATTAACTTTAATTAACTTAGGCCTACATTTAATTTGCGATGAAAATAATTTTAGTCATGGTTATTGCTGTTCTGCTGGTTCAGGTAAGTTTAAATTGAAATAATAGTCGTTTAAAAAAAAAAAAAAGATCTTAAAAGAATCGGTTATTTAGGGAGTGTTATGCGACGACGACTTGTACGTTTGGTCGAGAAGGTCTTTGAAATACTTGACCTCTCTTCCCAACCGATTGTCCGGATTTACCAGCAGTCTCATCTCTTGTCCAGTGGATAGTTTCCACTACTTTATCTTGTCCGGATTAACGGACTAAGTTAAACAGTAATTTTAAGTGCTATTTATTATGTTTTAATGGGAAGAAATTTGGTGGAATAAATTGAGTCAAATTTAATTTTTAATGCAATTTTATTTAACAAAACTAAAATTATAGCTTAGGCCTACATTATATTGATAATTTACTGAAAAATAACTGTAGCAATATAAGTAACTAATTTTAAAGGAAAGGTTTATATCGAAAAATCCTCATTCACAAGATCTCTAGAAAATGATTTAACATTATAAGAAGTGTCAAAGAAATTCCAGTCTGAACTAAAAAGACATGAAGTAGATTGGGCAGGCGTTAGTAGAGAAACGGGGCCTGTTTAACATGCCCAATTAAAACGGCTTTTACTTTATAGATAACTGTCGTTTTGTCTTCCTACTTGTGTAAAATTCACATCATAGGTAAAACATACCAAACATAATTTCATATTTCATTGTACTGTACTGTACATGTTTTGTTTTATTTTAACCATCTTTTTAATTACGTTAAGATTTATTTTTATCTCATAATTTAATAATTCATGACACTACTGTACTACGTCAATTTTAAGTGGACCGGAAATTCAAATACTATACAGTACTGTATTTAAATGATTGAAACATCAATGTTGATTTCGATTTTAAAACGACTTTGGACGTTAACAATTTTCTTTTAAATTGAAATTGCCGTTACTATCGAAACCAGTCTCAATCAAGTTGACAATTACTTTTCAATCTGTCGACTTGAAATAAAAATTATGTTTCCGATACCCATTAATAAAAAAAAACAACTTTCAAAACGAAACACCTGTTGTATTTTATTTTATTATTGCAATAATTTTAACAGAAAAAAGGATGTACGTTTTCAATGAAAGTCGCGTTGTAAACTTTATGTTTAAATTCCTTTTATAATAATTTCGGACATCATTTTGGATTTGGCCGCCTTGTTAAAATGAAAAATTTGTCATTCTGGGTGCTTGTTACTATTCTATCAGTCGCACAGGTTTGAAAATTAAGCTATATTATACTCCTAAAAATAAATTGCAGATGTTTTAATTAGGACTGTCGATGCAACGGAAAAGAATCCAAGACTTTAAGTCCTCAACAATATTTTAGCAAATCTGCTTATGATGTCGGACAAATTATTTACATATTAAAATTTATTTTCCATTTAGCTGTATGTTTTGGCCTCGCGGCATTTGTAGTTATACAAATGCTATTTGTCGATCAATCAAATTGGATTTAAAAAAAAATATAATAATAAAACACACAGCAAAATATATCTTACAAAAACTGCTTGTCAATAAAAACGGACTATTTTTTCCTACTTTTATTGTAATTATATGTTAAATATAATAAAACTGCATTAATAAAAAAATGCATTTACTCGTATTAATACTGTACATTATATAAAATATAGAGTCGACTATAACAACAAAGCCAACAAGCAAGTTATTTTTTTGAAAGTAGCATTATCTCAAAGTGTACTAAACTACGATAGTAACTTAGTAAATTTTTAAAAAATGTTATACTTTTATTAAATCAAGGGTTACGTAACAAAATTTGTAATATTTATCACAAATGTGGTATTCGTGGGCCAAGTATAATAATTGCGATACAGTGTCTTAAATTACCACAGCGCCATCAAATCCA
>JAQGAY010002324.1:0-10831 GCA_034698085.1 Polydesmus angustus
AAACAACTTACAAATAAAAAAAAGAGCCAGCTTCATTAAAACAAAAGTTTAGCAAAACGAACCCTTGATAATCTCAATTTTAAAATAAAACTTAAGGGTTTTAAAAGAACTTTTTTTAAAGAAAAAAACATACTTATTCCCTTTTTCTTTTTTTAAAAAATCTTTTTGCACCTTTTTATTATTTTCGTTCTTATTGTTATAATATCCATTCCAAATCTCTTAACAATTGCTCGGACTACTTTAGGCACAATGTAATGAGCATAGGGCCATTTTAGACAAACTGCAAAACATCTATTCTCCTTCTTATTCTTATCTTAAATATATTTTTTCTCTCCTGCTCCCACACAAACTCTCTATGTCGCCCGTTCCTTCTCCAACTTTTCCCCCTACCACCACCGCCACCTATTTTTACCTGGAGCAGAGAAAAAGTAAAATGCAAAAATCCCAACGTGCGGTTGAGAAATATGCATGAGACCCCAACAGGACAATGCACGCGTATACAATACGTCAGCTATGAAAAGAAAGTTGAAAAGAGGAGGAAGTATCGGGACAGGGAAGAAATAAGTGAATAGAAGAAGAAGAAGGGTGGTGTTGGTAGAAGAAAAGACAAAAAAAAAAAAAAAAAAACTAAAGATCGAAACGATGAAATTGTCCCGCGTCCGTTCAAAAGACATTTTCGGTGGGGAGTCCAGGTAGGAAAAGGAGGTGGAAGAAGAAGGTGTCCGTGAAAAGAAGTGATTAGAAAAAGTGTCGAAAAAAAAAAAAGAAGAGTACTGGAGGTAAATGCACGGGACAGTATGGAAAAGTAAAGTTTCGTTTCGTCGGTGGGTCCTTATCAAAAGGGCGACCTTTGTGGCGAGAGAACCGTTGGAGAGCATTCTGGTCGAGTTGTTGAGGAAGATAAAGAATACGACCCGAGGATAGAAGAAGAGAGAAACAGCTCGGGGTTGACTTGTTATAATATCGGGAAAAAGGTAAGCGAGAGAAGGAAGAAAGAAAAGCGCCGCGAGGAACAGGTAACACAAAAAGAGCCAAAAGAAACATTTTCGGTGGAACCCATCGCCGTCGATCACAAGACACAAAAATATTAGTTTGAGCTTATGAATGTTGTCTAAAGTCATATTGTAAATCGAAATTTATCGTTCTCGCTATTTAACCTCCTTTTCTTACTCGCATCCCCCCTGGATTTTGCCTCCTACCGGCCCCAGACTTTTACCTCACGTCCGCCGTCGACCGGGCGTTTATCCATCACAAAATATTATACTTTATGAAATAAGAAAAACCTCAAATGGGGAAAGAGTGATCGCTCTTCATATTAAATATTATACAGTACACGGTAATAAAGTCAGTAGGCAAATGTGAGTGAGAATGGGTTTTAAATGTGGAATATAACCCCCTTGCCTCCCCGTTCTCTTCTATAGTATAATAATCCCTTAATAACTCCACCCTGTTTACAAGAGAAAACATTATGATAATCGTCATTTCATCAACGCTGAAAAAGAAGCAGACGATTCTCGTAGCCACAACACGAGTACCATTTCGCTACACTCACTTTTTAAACCGAGGAAATAAACCGCATACACGATAAATAATATTTTAGTCAACATTATTTTGCAAACCCGGACACATCGACAATGTTACCAGATTACAGTTTAAAAATGCATTGAAATTGACGGTGCATTAAAATTCATATGTATATTTTCAATTGTCAATTTAAAAAAAAAAAAATTATGCAAAAAAAAATACCATAGAATTTAAAATTAATTTTTTTTTAAAATTCTGTTTAAAATCAAAATAATTCATAAAAAAATGTCATTTTCATTATGCAAAAGAATAATGTTATTTGAAACGCACCCAAAACAAAAATAGTTTTAAATTGACAACTTCTCACTGAATTTCAATGCATTACATGTATTGTATTATTCAATTTGAATACAGTATGTATAAGAATAGCTTTAAATAATAATAAAAAAATGGATTTTATTTTTGAACTTTCATTTTAAAATTATTAAACCTGCTCTCATTTTATTTCCCTCAAAATATATACCAGAAATAAATAAAAAAAAAAAAACCTAAAATGGTTGTCTAATGTCTAATAAATTACCACAGCAGTGTGATTTATTACAGCTGTGTATCTATTCCCACTTACGCTTAATCAATTTTTATTTCTAATTTAACAACGCCATCATAAAATTTAATAATAACGCGCTGATACTTTCAAACCATTGAAGTCTATCCTTAACATAATATAATATGTTTTAAAATTAACAAAAAAATAAACTAATAAAATTATAAGATGATTCGTTAACAAATTTATGACAACAACTCTCTTTCTTGACAATGCTTCCGTTTCTTCTTTTTTAAAAAAGCTTTTTTTCAATCCTTTTTACACACACACACGAAATTACTGTTTTTCCTACCAAAAAAATAAATAAATAGCCCAACGTGCTCATCGCTGTTTGTACTCGTACACGTGTTGAGTGGAAGTATATTTCCAGTATGAAAGCGTGTCTTTAGGAACGGAAAACGTAATATCGAAAAGGACGTCGGGGTACACGTAGGCGTGTAAAAAAAGTTTACGCATAGAAAGAGTTGTAAAGATGGTTTTTCAAAGTGGGAGTGGGGGAAAAAAAAGAAGTTCATGTGCTTTTCATCCTATCGTCGACTGTGGTTTACCAAATCCAACTGACGTAAACATCTCCGCTGATCACTGTTTATTTGTACGTGTTAAGGGAATGTCCCTATCTCTCTCTCAAACTCACACTCTCTCCATCTATCTCTCCAGGCTAGTGATTAATAGTGGAATTCTCGTACAACTCTAAAAGAAACTCCACATGGGGTGCATCTTCTCACTTGCCATTACATTTTTCCATTCCATACCCCACCTACGTCAAAACAGCTCTATTTTTAGTGCTGAACGCTCAAAAAAATTATCAACTCATCCACCCTTTCCAATCAAATATTTTAAATTTAAAAACTAAGGAAAAGTCAAAACTCTGGTGTAACGAGCTTCAGGAGATGCGAATCTTAACATCGACATCGTTGCAATGCCAATTTGTGAAAAGTTAAAAATAACTCAAAGTTTACACAAAATTTTGTAAATAACAAAAATAAATAAACAATAAGTGATTAAAATATTATTACGAACGATTATGTATTACCGGTAAGAAAAAATACTTTTATTATTAAAATATAGCTTTCGTAATGGTAATACATTATTTGAATTAATTTACATCAAAATTATCTTTTTTTTTAAAAAAAAAAAAATGCTGGTTATACCGCGCAATAAAATTTCTCCATTTTAAAATTAAAATAGAAAAAACCTCAAAAAATAGATTAATTCTTTAGTACTTTTTTTTATTTAAAAACTGTATTAGAGCATCATAAAATCGTAAATATTAATAATATTAAAAAACTCCGTTGCATTTGCTTTTAAAATCCATCCTCGAAAATGATTAATAAAAACCAATCGACGTCATTATTTTCCAACAGTATAATAATTCTAACCATAAAAAAAAAGTTGGCAAAAGTGTGATTAAAAGTGGTTATCAAACAGCTTGAAGAGGCGGAATTATGAAAGAAAAAAAAAAATAATACATTATCCATGCGTGCTACCCCATAAAAAAGTGAGACCTTGTCAATCATTTGATAATCGCTCATCCGAATTCTTTCCCGACAAATTATATAGAATAATATACTAAAAAAAAAATCTCGACAAATATTTGCTAGCTAATACCTGTTGGAATGCGAGCCAACCTCGCAAAAACAAAAAATAAAAACAATTTTTTTTTTTAAAACCTCTTTTTTTCTTCCCAAGTAATTAATCGATGCTAGTTAAGTATTTGTTATTTCGGAAGAGCTTAATAGTAATAATAATAATAAAAAAAAATTCCTCCCCGACATAAAATTAGCTCCAAAAAGCATCACCTAATGAAAAACCGCTTTTCACACGTTTTCACTGTTTAAAAAAAAATACCGCGATAAGCGCGCCAACGAGAAAAGGAAAAAAAAGTGAAAGAGAAAAAAAAAAAAAAATAACAAGCAAAAATAATAATGAAAAAAGTTCTCGAAACTCCCACATGCGAACTCACGTATTAAAAACAGCAGCGGGCAGGCAAACAGGCCACCCAAGGTGACACTACACTGTACTAAGGCTAAATAATACTCCCTCAGCATTCTTTTTCCTTTCACACTATACCGTATGCGTATACCGGTACATACGATACGTGCACTCGATCCCCCCCATTCACATCTAATGTTGCAGGCACCCCAATGAGCACCGCAGATAATGCCAAAATGTTCATTAGCCCACATACGGTACACAATACGAGTGCAATAAATACAGGCCAGGTATACCCTTCATTTATTCGCTTCAATAGACTAGGAATAGCGACTAACGAGTCAACGACAAAAAAAAAAATCGTTAAAAATTTTATCTTTCTCAATTAAAAACAATTGTATTTAATTTCAACATCAATGCAATATTAAATTTTTCAACTTTTTCTAAAGTATACATAATTTCACGAAATGATAGTTTTTCGCTAAAACTTTTCTAAATATTCTGGAAAATAGAACGTGAAATTCGCAAAATTTAATAAAATTACTTAAATAAAAACTGCTTAAAAAATAAAAAAGAAAAGCGAGGGAATTGACCTGATATCTAACTTGAATTTTCAAATATTATTTTAACTTTTCCAATATCTAATTATAAATTTAACCCCGTTTTCAAATTATTTAATACCGGTAACAACTTTAAAAAAAATCGGTTTCTATTGAGAAGAAATGACTAAACTTCGAAGCAGGTGATAAAAAATGCAAACGCAAACAACTTTCATTTGATTTCGAAATAAAAATTAATAAAAAAAAATTTCTTTTTAATAAAGACCAAAAAATGCACAATAAAACCTCGACACAATTTTATTTTCCTATTAGCTTCAGCCCTACATTTTCTCTTATTATTTTTCGAATGTGCTATTTCGGAACACGTTTCCCGACACACTACAACTAAACCGCCAAAACACAACAAAAAAAAAAAAAAATTCTCCTTTCAGATTAAATTTAAACGATAAAACTTTTCCCACCCCTCCCAATTTTATCAAAGCAAACAACACGATATTATTATGTTTACAGGTTGTAATACAAGATTGTCGACACCGTGTAATAGGCGACAACATACACGAATAGTCAAAGAGCAACATTCGATGCTTACTGATAAAAGGGGGAAATAAAAAAAAAATCCCCAGATAACCCATCCAAATCAAACATACAAAAATTAAAGTCAATAAGTTCCGATAACTCGCAAATTCCACACTCGATTTGGAATTATTATTAGCAGTTATTACTATTTTATTTAAACCGCTAGATAATCAACCACTCCTACATAGAACTGCCGATTGTAATCGAAAATGTAATCAGTATTTAATATTGCAATCGGTTTCCCTGTTCACTTTTTCCAACATCTACGCGGGTTTTTCAGTGGAACGACGCGTGTGTACTTTTACTGGGGACAATGGTTTATGTGTGAGAAGAACACTTTGCCTTGTAGATAACATTTTTTCAAAGCCGAAACACCGACGGTAAATAACGTATTTGGAGATAACGATGTTGTAAATGTACTTGAAATAGACACCCCGCTTTTACAATCGCGTTTATCTCAAAATCTGATTCGCCACTTCAAATACCCGATCAATATTCCAAATAAAAATTTTAAGAATAATAATAAAAAAAATGCGTTCGATATTTATTCCCAAATTAAATTACCGGTACGTGTATAATAATATTTTTATTAAAATTTTGCTCTTTATTAGATAATAATATTAAAAGTTTATAAAACCAATTTAATATTTTGGAAAATAAATTAAAATTTCAGTGAATTTAGTTTTGAAGTGCTTTGTAAACTCAATATTCATTATAAGCTTCGCCAAACAAAATTTTAAAACCAGTTTGAAATAAAAGTTAGCGTTGCATGCGAAAGTTGAAAGCGCTTTGCAAATATTGTAAATCACGTTAAACTATTTTTCTCGAAAAATGACGCCAAGCGTTATTATATTAAACTGCCGGTAATTCAAAAACAATTTTTTAATCAAACCTCATATTGTAATTTCCTAGATTTTTAACGTTAAAATGAGCTCAAGGACGTAATTTATGATCTAGAAAAATTTCTTTACACCACTAAAATTTAAAAAATTATTTTTAACAAAATATTATTATCTTAATTTCTTAAATCATTTTCGAGTAAATTTCTACGGAACAATCACTTCAATTTAATTGCTTTTATCTAATAAAGCATCAAAATAATCTTACTTAAAACTAAAAAAATACTCGAAAAGTTAAAATCTACCGCTAATATCAATAAAAGTCTGAGTATTTGGGTAAAAATAAAAAAAATAAAATAAAACAATTCGAACGCTGCGTTACGTCTCGTAAAAACGTGCAAATGGCGTAGTGAGCGACATTTGACAGACAGTGTGACGAAAGACACACGTTTCAACGAGCATAAACTATAGCGTTTAAGGTGAGAGAAAAAGATGACTTTTTTTTTTAGCCTATCCGTCTTCGGTTAAGTCAACTACACAAATCTATTTGCACTGTTAGAAATCAAGACCCGAAAACCATGCAACTCTTTGTAAAAAAGAAAAAAAAAAAGACCCTTAAAAAAATCTCTCGCTTAAAAATAAGGGAGAAAAAAAAATGGAAATAAATTTTTTTCCCCGACAAATTTCCCTGTCTGTACGAAAGGGGGCGCATGTGAAGCGCATATAAACGCGTGCTTTCGCCGATTACGTTTACACATAGAGCCCCATTCACTTATCTCCACACATATCTTCAAACAATAAACATTTAGATTGCAAACAGCGCCCTCATCCGGAGAAGATAGACAGCTGCCTACATTTCCAACAGCGCATTAACTTACCCTGCCTCTCACTCTCTCTTTCCTAGAAGAGAGAGTGATACACAAAAAGCATTTCCGGATTTGATTCAAAAACGTTTAGGACCCGGCGATTGTGTTTACTTTTTGACACAAACACATACACACACGAACAAAATAAAATAAAACCGTTTTCAAAGTTATTGTGGCGTAAACGCCACTTTTTGACGTCTAAAGAGAGAGAGAAAGAGGACGAAAGAGAAAAACGTTGGGGGAGAGAGAGATCTGAATTGGAGTGATAAGCATCGAAAAAGTTAATCTCGTTGATTTCGATTGTGACTGAAATGTGCCTTACCGCCGCACGACTTGCACCCAAAAAGTCAACCAACCAGGTGCAAACATCACACACAAACACGCTTAACAAAAATATTTAACGAGATAATAAAAGTCAACAACTTTCCAATTCTGTTAAAAATACGTCATAACACCCTTTCTCCAGAGAATGGTTAGGATAGGATTATCACTTACAGCACCCAAAACATTTAATCAAAAAAAAAACCGCTCTCAAAATGAAGTAATCGAACAGTTAAAAATTTAGCTCGGAAAAAATTGTATTAGTTTTACCATCCAACTGGCTATTACAAACTGTACAGTACACCTAATACTGTTTTTACCCGGGGGATACGTTTCGGAAAAGTACTTTGAAAAAAAAATTCGTGTAAAAAAAGTACCGGGTAATGGGGGAATTCTGTGTCATTATATACTACCGAAAAATACATACAGTATAATCAAATTATGATTAATACATACAGTAAATAAAGGTACGTAAAAATTTGTAAAATTCGCAAAATAAGCAAAAAATATTTTTGAAATTGGTTGAAAAACCGTGTTATTTCAAAATTTCTCGCGTAAAAAGAAAATTAAATTTTATTTTGAAACCGTGTAATTTTAAATTCGTGTAAAAACAGAATTAGGTGTATTTACATTAGAAGCTATGTTAAAAATAGCTTGATCAAAATTCCATCCTTCATTTATCATTAAAATCCCTAAATCATAATTTAAAATTTTTTTAGGCAACAAAAAAATTAAATGGGCGGCATAGTTGAAAATCCCAACTCCAATAATAATTACTTAATAAACATTCTAATTTTCTCATCTCATTTTGTCATCAAATCAAAATTACTATATAGCTTTTAAATCATACTCATCTTCTCATTTCAAACAAATAAATAAAAGAATACAAAAATAAATAAGAAAAAAAAAAAAAAGACAGCGCGTCACTTTTTTATTTATTTATTTATTTTTATTTTTTTGTGAGTGTAAATTCCCCAAACTTTGGCATTTACGCAGTATACTCGTACTTTCCATCTTCAACTTTTCTTTTCACTCTCATGTAACTACACGATATATAAATAAATACTCGCTTCTAACAAGTAGTTAAATTGAGTGGCAGCTAATAACCATTTCAGGTCACGTTCTCCTTTCGCTCGACCGTATCATGTATCATCACTACATCTCGATACGTACCTGGATCCCCCCAAATCTCCTCCCCCTAAATAATACATACATAACGAATAATAAGCGATGGGCACTTCAGTAAGACATCCACCAGCCTTAAAAAAAAAATAATAATAATGATGGCGTATAGAAAGAGAAATAAAAAAGCCTCCCGGCTCCCAACCGGCCAACCACAATCACAAGGGGGCGAAACGAAGAAGAAAACTCGTGAGGAGCAGAAAAAGAAGACAAAATGCCTGACCGACATAATGACATAAAAAAATACATGTATTTGTGCACCTGAAACGAAGCCAGGACATTCTCACCGCCCTAACTCTCCATACCAAATACCTTTTGTACCTCTCCTTTCCACCCAACCACCGGCGCTCTCACCCACCTTTGCACCTGCGAAATTAAATATGAATACCATCGCGATTCAACCAGTTGAAGAAATAAATTTTCTTATAAAAAAAAAAAGACAATATTATACTGTGTAAATATATTTACGATTCCGTTTTAGACAACGGCATAAATCGCTCTTCACAATTATACTAAAGACCTAAACTAAAACAATAAAAAATAAATAATTTATAATTCATTTCCTTTTCTAAAAAAAAAAAAGAATAAAGAAAACCAAGACGATTCGACTTGATTAACTTATTACCTACTCATAATCATTCTTTATATCTCCCCCGTCAAAATTATTCGTAATTTATTCAAATTTTTTTTTTTTTTTGGGAAATATAAAGTTTGTGGCGAGTCATCTCAGCTAATTGGTCAACCCCCATGGTTGTCGGAAATCGCGTACAGGGGGCGCAAACGACGACGACGACTTTTATGAGCGCGGGAAGTAAATACTTGTAAAAACTACGTTGTCATTCCATCATTTTCACGCCTCATGTCACGTTTTCATTAAGTATTTAAATGTTAACACCGATGAGCATTCGTGTCTAATTCAAATTTCCCAATACAAAAATTTAGACTCGGATCCGAAAGTTGCATTTACAACAAATTTTAAAAATTAAAATGGTTTCCCGCCCTACACCAATTATTTATCTCATCAATAATAATAAAAGCATAATAATTATATTATAAAAATTAATATTATCTCAACACTTTATTTGTCAATCAATAAATCCATAAATTGCATTGGGGAAATAGACCGAAATTTACGATGCCACCGATTAAATTAAACTACCAATCATTCTAATTGCTAGCAACAAAAACAAATAACTAACTAAAAAGATCATTCATAAAATTGATTATGAAATGATAAAAGTAACCACGCGTTTGAACCACGTTAAGATGAAAATAATAATCATCAGTAGCGCCACGATTCGTTCAATTTTGCTCCTAACAACCACTTAAAACTATCTCCAAAAATTATTACATCGTGATGGTTAAGTTAGCCAGATAAATAACTATTCATCCTCTCGGCACCTCCTTAAATTGGATCAAATTTTCTTAACCGCAGATTACCAATTATTTAAAATAGCCTCCTTGCCTATTATCTACCTAGCTCTCTCCCTCCTCCTTCTTCTTACGAGGATAAACAGCGTCGAAAATTACTTAAGTCATAAATAAACTAACGTTCAATATATTCGACTATTAAATTGCGGGTTAAGTACAGTCAAAAAGCTAAATTGCTCAAACAACTCGCGAACACTTTAATCAAGTCGAGAGAGTTGCAGAAAAGTGTTCGAAAAGTCATTCGTCATTGCGTTCACGGTCGGCGGCTCTGCGAGAAAAAAAATGTATACTTATAAACAACAAGAAAAAAAAGATGAAAAAAATAAAAACAACAAATTAATAAACTTCAAGTTATATCAGCTGGCATCTTCAAAATTGAGCGCAGGCCCTCTAAAAAAGTTTCGGTGCAACAAAAAACACCGGGTAATCGCAATAACAAATGTAAATAAAGGAAAAGATAGGCGCATGCGCGATTCGAGAGCGAAAATGAAGCCGCTAACGCGAACAAGTACCCGGGAACGTTTATTCGGATGCCAGACAATCCGGAATTAGACGTCCGCTCCCGGGGATTCAAGCACCGGTATCCAATTAAAACGAGCATCTAAGCATGACCCACCAGTTACAAAAACGAAAGAAAAATAAAAACAAGAAACACGCCAACGAAGAAAAAAAGAAAAGGATTAAGGTTCTGCGCATATTTCGAGAACTATTTTCATCATTAAGTAGGAGGTGGGTAGAGGATGGGCCGAAATGCCTGGTTTGACACATGTGATTTCCAGGCAGGAGAGAGGGGCGTTCGTTGGGTTGGGAAGAAGGGTGGAAAGGAAGAGAAGAAGAACGTAGAAAGCGTGGGAACGTAGCCGAGGTTCGTACGGGTTCATCTCCGCAACTCTACGTACGCGTTTACCACATGCTCGTTCGAGCACCGTACCCTGGCGAATAACATTCCTTACAAATTAAACCAGCACTCGGCTCTCACAGTATGATATTGGAAAA
>JAQGAY010002325.1:0-10831 GCA_034698085.1 Polydesmus angustus
TCGTGTAGAGGAGGTCATTTTACATTCCAATATATATTTTTATGCAAATCCAAACACCGGTTCAAAAGTTATGAGGGCTAAAAAGAGCCATGGTCAAGCGAATCAAGCTATTCTAGTTCAAAAAAATTTTTTTTTTGGAAAAACAAAGTCATCTGGGCCCATTTAAACTATGACCATCGTGTAGAGCAGGTCATTTCACATTCCCTTAGGAAGGAAATGACCTGCTCAACGTTTTAGAATGATTCTCAAAAACTATGGATTTTAACCCAGGTTTTATAAATAATAATTTGTCTTAAGAAAAACTTGTTTTCCCCTCAAATTTACGGCATTTTTCCTCCTTTTTAGTTACTCTTATTTTATTTTTTCTTCTTTAAAACTTCGGTCCATTCGCTGTATACCCTGTAACTCCTCCAACTACAGGCGTACACTCACATCCGGGTCTATGTTTATTGCTATCTTAAACTGAGGGTGTTTTAATCAAGCCACTAATACAGCTCGTGATGAAAAATACACTCTTTTTCTCCCACTCAATCTCTCAATCTTTTTGGGTCCAATAAACCATCGATCACCTTCATAATTATATATAAAAAAAATAACATAACATGCGCCATCTGGACGAGTGATAAGTAATCCCCCCCTTCAATAAAAAGCTAACAACTAAATCAAATAATTATTAGTATTATATCAACCAACCGCAGCTATTATCAATATTATTATGATTGTCCAAGAAAAACATTATTAAATTCCGCGCTCTCTAATAAAAACCAACCTTACAACAAAATAAGGTACAGCACAATTATTGTTTTGTTTGAGATACTTTTCTTTTAGCTTTTGTTCGACTCCCCGCAAAATAAAGCAAAAAATAAATAAAAATAATAATAATAAATAAATAAAAAATACATAAACATTTGAAGGGTTTGCAGTAATAAGCACACAAGTCCGTTCTTACAGAATGTTTTCAGTTTACTTTTACAGCGCAACTCCAATATTCGTCGTGTTTTTTCTTGTTCGATATTCGTCCCTCTTTTGACGCCACTTAACGTCAGCTGATCGTCATTATTAGTGTGAATTTTAAAAATCATATCAAAAATAAACAACACCGGATAAATTCTTTTAAAAAAACGAGTGCTAATGAGTGGTGTGAAAATGCTGATAAATCATCAGAACATCAATACAAGTAAATCTATGACAATATTAGAGAAATATTAACTCATTAATATTGTTATTAATAAGCAATTAAAATGAATTTCTTATGATTTCTGGGCTAATTTGATGGTTTAAAATTCAGGGATGGGAACGGGATTAAACCGCTTTTAATGTATTTTTATTGGAAAAATTTGTTCGATATTCGTCAATTTCTCTAAAACGGATTAATGACAAATATTGGAGTTGCACTTTTTGTTTTAATTTTGCTTTCATGTGGGTTTTATGTCGCTTTAATAAGGTTTTATTTTGATTTTATCAGTTTTATTTTCGCTTTCATCAGTTTTATTTTGTTTTTATATGTTTTATTTTTGATTTAATCAGGTTTTATTTTGCTTTTATGAGGTTTTATTTAGCTTTTATCAGTTTTATTTTTATTTTCGCTTTAATCAGATTTTATTTGGCTTTTATCGGCTTTATTTTTGCTTTAATCAGGTTTTATTTTTCCCATTGTTTTAATTTTAATTCTGCTTTTGTCAGATTTACTTTTTGCTTTTATCAGTTTTAATTTGCTTTTATGTTTTAATTTTACTTTTATCAGTTTTAATTTGCTTTTATGTTTTAATTTTACTTTTTATCCGTATGAAATCTCATTGAAATTAAGACAAAAAAACTTAACATTAATTTTGTTGAGTGACATAAAAACAGCAATTGTCGCTAGAGGAGGCTTTTATTATGACTCCAAAAGTCAAAAATAAATAAATTAAAATATCTTGTTATTGCTGCAAGCTCATCAATTAAGCCCAAATTTAAAATAAAAAAAAAACAGCCATTGGTTTCGCATCTTAAATTCATTCTCAAAAAAAAAAAAAAAAAAAATTAATAAAAAAATGCTACAAATTAAAAAAAAAAAAGAACCAATCATGTTGCCAAGTATAATATTTTGCATTCGTTATTAAATATCAAGTGCAGTTACCAACTTTTTTTTTAATAATATATTGTTGCTAATTTTTTTTCTTCATCTTCTAATAACAACAATAATAAAGCTAATTCGGTTTAACACAAGTGTCATCAAAGTATCAAATTTAACATCCAATGAAAAAAAAAAAAAGATAATTCTAAAAATGGAAGAAAACAATAAATATAAAAAAAAACACAAAACGGAAGTTTTTAATTGCGATTAAATTGAAAGTAATAGGCGGAAGTGCTCGCCCACGTTCTTATTCAAACACAACAATGCAATTAATGTGCATTTATTTACCGTAATTAAAACTATAAAAAAATACGGTAATAATAATGTTTAACAAAACGAGATTTAAATCTGAAAACGTAATAAAAAATAAACAAACAAATTACGTATATAAAAGTTAAAAAGGGAGAAAAACGAAACTCGATCCTAAAAAAAACTCATCGGAAATTCGCGATTTAGTTTTGTAAATGAAATTTTTGGAATGCTGATCACGAAAGATGCAGAACGGAACAGATGGCTTTTCATTCTTAATCATCTCACACGTGCGTGTTATTATTCCTCACGCGCATTTCCTATTTCCATTCATCCGATATAATATTATTCTCAAATAGACGGAGATAGGGAGGAGAAGCTTAAAAGGCAAACGCTGATTCAGAGAATTAAAAATGCCCATTTTCCGCCGCTTTTTATGTCATCATTTAACAAACTCCACTGTCATAGGAAGCATTAATATTGCGTTAAATACAGAGTTTCGTCGTAGCGATATATTTACTTTAATCCGCCGATTTACAAATTTAAAACACAACCAAATCAAAAATAGACAAACATTTATAGTTTTCTCAGTGAGGCTCAAAATGAGGTCTAAAATGGCTCAAAATAAATCTAGGGCGACTCAAACTGAATTTAGTGCGGTTCAAAATGAGTCTAGAGCGGCTTAAAATTAATCCAAAGCAGCTCAAATTACTAGGGGTATTTAAAAAGTAAGTTTTCTTCATCAAAAAACCAAAATGATGATGACATAAGTACAAACAATATTTATTTATTTTTGTACACTATTAAACTAGATACACTGTAATTTTCACTCCTTTCTGAGCATTTCTGGTACCTAAACAACAGATTTTTGACATCCACTTTATAAAAATCTGCTGCCAAATGCTGGTTTTTTTTTAAACTTTTTTTCATCAATTATTTTCAGTTTTCTTTACTTTTTCATCAATCAATTTTTCTATCAACTTTTTCAATTTTTGTCACATTTTATTTTAAATTTATTTTTCAACTTTTTTCCAGTGTCTTTTAAAACTTTTTTTTATCAATTTTTTTTTAAAATCTATTTTAAATTTATTTATTAATTAATTTACATCAATTTTTTTGAAAAAAAAAATTCTCAATTTAATTATTGAAATTGGAAAAAAAATGATCAGCGAAAATTGGCGGTAGATAAGGATGAGGAAGGAAACCAAAAGCTGTTGTTTAGGTACCGGAAATGCTCAGAAAGGGGTACAAATTCCAGTGTATCTAGTTTAATAGTGTACAAAAGTAAATAAATATTGTTTGTAGTTTTGTCATTATTATTTTGGTTTTTCTTGATGAGGGAAACATACTTTTTAAATACCCTAGTACTGTAATTCAAAATGATTATAATGAAGATAAAAAACCTAGCTTCCATGGATTTCCCATGGTAAATCCAGAATCTATTTTTTTAAAAAAAATTCGGAAACGGATCTAAGATTCAAAGTGAAACGTGGAATTTGCATGTTCTTCAGCCTATTACTTTAACGCGTAATTATCCCTCCCTCCCTCCCTGAGAAGTTGAAATGAGAATGAATATATTTGAATATAGGATATTAGAATTAATAGCAAAAGCCGCAATAAAAATAGAAGAAGAAAAAAAAAGCCAATTTTAACATATATTCCAAATAAAAATAAATAAATAAAAAAAAAAAAAGATCTAAAACATTTTTCCAAATCGAAGTTCTAATTGAGTCGAGGGATTTACGTAAAAACAAATTGCGAAGCGGCAGCAGCGCCGTTAGGAGCGTGCGCGGCATTCAATTATGACCACCCCGATTGGCTCCGATGAAAAAAAAAAAAAGAGCGACCCGCACGTGTGTTTCCGGTTGCTGCAACTTAATTAAAATTTACATAAACCCTAACTCTTGCTTTCACATGTAAATCTCTCTCCCCCACCTCAATCACCTCACGTTTCAACCTCATAGAAAACAACACGCGCATAATATTAACCCGCCTATACACGGTAGTTCAATAAAAAATAAACCAAACTTTGTCTACCTAACATTTTAAAATCAAATCTAGGGTGTTCGTTAGATGACGTTAGTTTTGAAACATCAATAAATTAATCGAATTTTAATGAAATTAATTATTTTTTTTAAAATTTACATTAATTAACACCTCCTATTTAATAGTAATAAATACACTTTTTGGAATATGATCTCTACAACTGAGTCGGCACTTTTTAATGCGCTCGAGGAAATTTGCATTAATACCGTACTATGGTATAGGGTGACTTTTCTAAAACGCTAATTTTAAAAATTCAATAGATAAGTCAAATTTTAATGAAAATGAATTAATTATTTTTATTTGCACTCAGCAACATCTCATCTTTTATAATAAGAAACAAATTTTGTAATATGACCTCTCCAACTGAGTCGGCACGCTTGAAATCCCTGCTGCTAACGCTTGATGTCATTGCCGCCATCCTGCCAATGCACCTGCCGATTTTATCTCGGCATCTGTCGGCACCTGCTATAAGATTAATGCAAATAATCTTGAGCGCATTAACACGTGCCGACTCAGTTTGAGAGATCATATTCCAAAAATTATTTGTTATTATTAAATGTGAGGTGTTAATTAATGTAAACATAATAAAATTAAATCATTTTCATTAAAATTTGACTTATCTATTGAATTTTCAAAATTAGCGTTTTAGAAAAATCACCCTATAGATGCAGTCGGCAGGTGCAAACTAAAGTCCGCATAAGCTTTAGCTGTCAAAGTGAGCGCATTAACACGTGCCGACTCAGTTGTAGCGGTCATATTCCAAAAATTGCTTTTTTTTATTAAATGGGAGGTGTTAATTAATGTAAATATAAAAAAATAATTAATTTTCATTAAAATTTGACTGATTTATTCATGTTTCAAAACTAACGTCATCCAACGAACACCCTATATAATAAATGTTTTTAACCGATTTTTAGATATTTTTTATAAATCAAAAACCGGAAATTTTACGTTTTTTTTTTTTTTTTTTTTGAAATTTATTCATTTCTTAGTTTTTCCAAAAACTTTTCCTCAATGACTCACTTTTTATTGAACCGCCGTGTATATCCGAGGTTAATAATAAAATGGCTGCTGATCGTTTGGCAGGAGAGGGGATTGAGGGAGATAGGGGAGTGGAACAGAGAGAGAAAAATGAGGAAGAAAAGAGGATCAAAAATCAAACGCGAAGTCGAATGTTTACTTTTAGCTCAATTTCAATTCCTCCAAAAATCATCAAATTTCCATAACTTTATCATAAGTCAATGTCAAAAATTGTTCGGGGCTTCGATCACGTAAGAGATGACGTGGTGGGGGTGTGGGGTTAAAGGTGGGGGTGAGAGATTACAAAAGTTAGATTGTGTAATAATGTAAATCTAGGTTAGGTCGGAGCAGGATTTCAACTTACACAGGGCCTTAACGTTGGAATTACATACACAATACTGCGAATGGAACTCCGACGCTTACATTTTGTTCATAGCTAAGCAGGCACGGAAAAATCGTAGAAGAAAAAAAAAAATTATAATTTTGATGGGATATAATGAATATGAATAGAAAAAAATTTGAATAACAGCAAATAAAAATTATGAAGAAAAAAAAAATAAATTTAAATTTTCATCAGAAAATGAGAAAACGCCATAGAAATGCGATACACTACATGATATTGTGTATTATAATACCGGATTCAAAAAGTGAGATTTTGTAGGCCTATATAAAACGGAATTTCAAATATCCATAAGACGGAAGCTTACTAATATACTAGAATAGAATGGCGAGAAAAATATAAAAACATACAACCCACACATCACAATGTAAACATTTCATTTTTATTTATATCCTGCTTTTATTCTAAATTTCGGTTAAGTAATCCGATGGCAGACTAAAATCTTATGTCGCGGTACTTGGATACGGACAAAAACCTGTAAGAGCGGGGGGAAAAAAATAATTGGGAACGTGGGGTTATAATAGCTCGAAACCCGAGAAAACGGACAAGCGTTTTGAGCTCCACAGCAAGCATAAACTTGCTTAAAACGGAATCTGTATAAAACGAAAATGTGTAAAGAACTGACTAAAAAGTTGGGAACGCATTGTTAAATAGTTTTAAGGAAGAAAAACCTGTCTTACGCGAAAACCGACATGAATTTTAGACACTAAATTTATAATAAACCTGCTTAAAACGGACTCTGTACAAAACGAAAACCTGTATAAACGTAGTAAAAAAAATTGGGAACTCATAGTTAAATAGTTTTAAGGAAGAAAAACCTGTCTAACGCGAAAGCGGGCAGGAGTTCTAGACACAAAATTTATTATAAACCTGCTTAAAACGGACTCTGTACAAAATGAAAACCTGTATAAACGTAGTAAAAAAAATTGGGAACTCATAGTTAAATAGTTTTAAAGAAGAAAAACCTGTCTTACGCGAAAACGGACATAAGTTCTAGACACTAAAATTATTCTAAACCTGCTTAAAACGGACTCTGTACAAAACGAAAACCTGTATAAACGTAGTAAAAAAAATTGGGAACTCATAGTTAAATAGTTTTAAGGAAGAAAAACCTGTCTAACGCGAAAGCGGGCAGGAGTTCTAGACACAAAATTTATTATAAACCTGCTTAAAACGGACTCTGTACAAAATGAAAACCTGTATAAACGTAGTAAAAAAAATTGGGAACTCATAGTTAAATAGTTTTAAAGAAGAAAAACCTGTCTTACGCGAAAACGGACATGAATTTTAGACACTAAATTTATAATAAACCTGCTTAAAACGGACTCTGCATATGACGAAAACCTGTAAAAAAAACTAAAAAGTTGGGAACGCATCGCTAAAATAGCTGTAAGGCGGAAAACCCGCCTAAAGCAGAAACGGACAAGAATTTTGAGCGCCAAATCTTTTATAAACCTGCGTAAAGCGGAACAATAAAACCCTTTTTTTTAGTAAAGTTGAGGAAAAGTAAAAATGGTATATTTTCAAATTAAATTATTTTTTAAACATAATTTTGTGGCTTAATTGACGTACGGGTATTTTTAATGTTGTACAGGGTAAGTCAGAAAAAAACTTTAAAAGTTCCCATACAATTATTACAGATATATTACGAATTTTAATTGACTGATTCGCGTATTATTAAGCTAGAAAACTCGCAAAAACCGCACGATTCCGTCTTAGCCAGGTTTTCCTACCGCGTAATAAGTACATGTATAATGTAATGGATATAAATATTATTATAGAAAATGACCCGCAGATCAAAACCAAAGCCGCGCCCGACGTGCTTCAATAGCCATTGACAAATACAATCATAATAGCGGTAATTATTATGCAAATTGAATTCAGCTCAGCGCTAAAACACACCACCCGCGTCTAAAGCTTTTATTTACCCTAAAAGTTAAAACTACCGGTACTCAACCCGCCCCTATCTATATGCTACCGGTACCCATACAACTATCACCCTCAGCCAAACTTTCCCAATCGATATAGACAGATTGAAGCTTTGTTTTTCTGATTTTCACCTGCTAATAATTATTGTTATCAATCAACCCCAAGCTATTAATAGGCAATTTATTCGACAAATAGAAAAACTATAAATTATAAAAAAAAATATACTGCAGTTATGTTAAATTTTATACCATAGAAAACCAAAACAGGAGAGATGATATTGCGTTAGGCTTAAAAATCCCACATTTTTTTAAAAAAACTAAATTAATCAAAAAAATAATAATTTTTTTTGGTAAAATTAACTAAGGTATGGAACATAAAATTTAAATAAATAATTAAAAAAAAAAAAAAATTTCGCCCTATATGGGACTTGAACCCATGACCCTTGGATTAAAAGTCCAATGCTCTACCGACTGAGCTAACAAGGCCGATAAATAAATCTCGTCAATATCATCATCACATTTTCACTCGCGCTGCATTTCTATGCAAGAAAAAAACCGCTTTCCCTCGTTTTACAATATTAATCTAGGTTTGTTAAACCGGATTAACAAATCGATTATATTGCCACTAAAAAAAAAAAAAAAAAAAAAAATCCTAACGACGTTTACAACCACCCTTTGATAAAAACAATTACCGGTATGTGAAGTCGAGTAACTCGATCGGCTTCAACATAACTTGAAAATAGAAAACAAAAATATTTTTCGTCGTCTGAGCCATTTTCTAATTGTGTACTAACAACAATAACAACAGATAAAAGAGAGATGTTAATGCATAGAGTGCCAAAAAAGTTAAGGGATAAAAATACCGGATCCATCAGATAATCCTTGGTACCGAGCCCGGAGGCTGGAGCGCACTATTAATGATGTTTAGAAATCAACTACCCTATAAACTTCCTGTGCCTTAATAATTAACGCTAACTAATTACATCCTAAAATCAATATCGTTTTTCATTATACATGGTGTCCGTAAAATCAAAAACCGTACCCAAATGAAATTCTTTTAAAGACTCGGGTACGTTTTTTTTTCTTCTCCCGGACACCGTGTAGATTAGCAAATCTGAAAACAAACCTGAGATTAAAAGCGTCATGACAACCACTTTGTTAGTTAAGTTAAAAGCTAATACTTTTTTAAAAAAACAATTTTAGATAGGAAAAACGAAATGTCGAACAACAAAGTTTTAGAAGAAAAAAGTTTGACCTTGGAAATGTATAGGGTGTCCCAAAGAGAACGCACTTTTTAAAAAATTAATAAATCAGTCAAATGTTATTGAAAATAAATTATTGTTTTTAATTTATATCTTCATATTTAATAATAAAAAACAATTTTTATAATTTGACCTCTACAATTGAGTCGGCACGTGTTAATGCGGTTCAAAGAAATTTTCATTAATCCTGTGGTAGATGCCGACACATGCCGAGATGCAGTCGGCAGGTGCAGGCTGCAAGTCCGCAAAAGCTTTAGCCGTTAAAGTGAGCCGACTCAGTTGTAGAGGTCATTATCCGAAAATTATTTTTTATTATTAAATGGGAGGTGTGAATTAATATAATTGTATAGAAATATTTGCATTTTCATTAACATTTGACAGATTTATTAATTTTTTCAAAAGTGCGTTCTCCGTGGGATACCCTACATAAATAAAATAACGCCCTCACTTCCACACCTGAGTAAGGTCGGTCAGGATGGGACAGCAAAAATCGAATTAATTTCGAATGGTGGCAGTGGGTGAACTCATAATATAGTTTTAACCCCGAGAATAAATCTCGATTTAAAAATTTGGTTTTAATCGCCATCATAATTTTCTTTTTTTACTGGATTAAATTTTCTCACCAATAAAAGAATTTATTAAAAAGGTCTTTCTAGCACAAAATTCCCCGCTAAAGCGAGTTTTCATACGTCATAGTGTAAACGCGGCTTAATACTCGTGTTAACAAGCAAAAATTATTGAGATGTAAAAATGTGGCGCGTGATAAATCGCGTTGTTTGGTTGTTGTAAACTAAATCTAGTTGAACAAAATCCACGCTGTTCCCGGCTAATCCTCCATCTCTCTCTCTCTCTCTCTCTCCGCTAATACCTGATTTATATCATATTATTTTGTCCTGGCAGCGCATGCGCGGGTGGAAAAATTCTCCCTCGCTTTAATTAAATATTGTTTTCCTTCGTCGCTTTTCGCGCCAAAAATAAAACATTAATTATTTTTCATTCGCGCCTTTTGTGATGGAAGCCAAACACACGCACGCGAAATCTTTTTCCCAACCAGTTCAAAAATCAGAATAAAAGCCTTAGAAAAATTATAATAATGAAAAGAAATTACACTGTATTATTAAAAAGTGTTAAGTGACAACGTTTAAGTAGAAGAAAAAACATCAATCACAAAAATTATAAACTTAAGTGTCGAAATCAATCATTTTTAGCGAAAAATTAAGTTTCAAAAATTTTTGAAAACTCTTTTAAATTTTAATTTAATTACTTTTTATTCTTTAGACTCAATCACCAACAAAAAAGTTGGTAATTTTAACAGAAATTGTTTTGGGGAAGTGAAAACCTGTTCGAAATAAGGTAGCGGTAGTTAGGCCTATATTAAGAAAAAATTCGTTCCAATTTTATGGTAAAATTCGCTTGAAAATCAAGTGAAAACTTAAAATTGCAATTGAATTTTCAATTAAAGTTTAAAGTGAAAACTGGTTCCAAAATTAAGCAAAAATTCAACTGAAAATTTGCTTACAATTTAAACGAAAATTCGTTCGAACATTAAGTGAAAATCTGCTCAAATTTTAAGTGAAAACTCGTTCGAAAATTAAGTGAAAAACTGCCCAAAAATTTAAGTGAAAATCTGCTCAAAATTTAAGTGATAATCTGCTCAAAATTTAAGTGAAAATCTGCTCGAAAATTAAATGAAAATCTGCTCAAAAATTAAATGAAAATCTGCTCAAAAAAAAAAATGAAAATCTGCTCAAAAATTAAATGAAAATCTGCTCAAAAATTAAATGAAAATCTGCTCAAAAATTAAATGAAA
>JAQGAY010002326.1:0-10823 GCA_034698085.1 Polydesmus angustus
TGGTGTTAACGGTGTAATTACTTGATATACAATTTGCTGATAATTTTGCATTTTGTTTGTGAATGTGGTAATGATTGGAGTGAGTGCTGACCTTGTGATCCCTGATCAATTGTTTTTACTATCCTTTTCATTTTTACTCTACATAATAATTATTTCTTTCAATCCTATTAAATCTACTCATAATTTTTTTAATTAAATGTCCGTTTCAATCTTTATACAAGTCCTTGAACAAAATTTAAGGATTTCTTCTATGGTACTCGTTTACAAAACCCAAAATGGATGATAACTCGATCTTAGAAAAAGACAAATATTAATATTAAAAAATCCAATAAACTTTTTGGTTTCATTTTTAAGTCAGATTTTTTTTTTTTATTTTCTTTGATAATTATTTATCTGTGCCTCAAATTACTGAATGCGCCTGCTGTTATCGCTATCATAGTTGCATACACCGTGAAATTTATTGGGTAATTTTGAACGTTACGAGTCTTTCTAATCTAGCGTTAGCTTATTCTATAATACACTGTATAACTATGATGTAACGTTAATATATTATTTTAGCTGTTTTTAATAATGTCTAATATAGTACAGTATTTAAAAAATGAGGAAATTTCAAAGTTCATTGCATAATTATAACAAACACTATTTCCGTAATATCTAAATTCGGAAATTGAAGTTAAGCATAAAACTTTAAAGCTGCAATTTTAATTGAAATAGCAATTTAATCATTACATTAATTTTTATTAGTATCATAAAATTTGATAAAAAAAATTTTGCTGAAAAAAAAAAAAGGGAATTAATGCTATACCGTATACAGACGTATATTATACTGTAGGTAATATTGCATCAGCGCGACGTAGTTTTGTAAAATGAGTGCACATCGATTTTAATTTTTAAATGCATTAAAATTATGCATTATAAAAGTACTGTATGTCAAGAGTTGTGTAAATATGTATTTTTTCAATAATTTTAAATTTCAGTTTAAATTTTTTTTTTTTTGGTCTTGTAATGTTTTCCTCACTTGGTTGAGCTTATACCACTGTAGTAGGGTGTACTCGCTCGTTCGAGTGACTCACGTGTTAATCAGGCTTTTATTCATTGGATGGGTCTAGCACGCGAGCGAGTGAGCACGTGGAGTAAATGATAAAACGTGACTACGGATGCTGCTGCTTCCTAATGTTGGTTCCCTACCCTAGAACTCTCCATCATTGTCTCGTTTTAATTCAGTAGCATGCATTTGTAATATATTTCCTATCTCAGCTAAATTTAGACGCTTTCCTTTCTCTTTTCCTCTCTCATTTCATTTTTTTTTTTTTCGCACGCGCGCTCTTTGCCTACTTTTATGTATTTGGACGTTTTATTGATCTTGTATATGTATTTGGCATGAGAACAACCACCCTTCTCAGTACAATCACTGACGTTTAAGCTGGGTCCTTTTTTTGTCATCGTTTTCTCTTTTTTATTTTGTGGTACTTGGAAATAAAATGCTTGCCAGCGCAAAATTAACTCGGGAACTATGTATTTATTGCGTGTCTCCAACAAGATCGATATTTATTCATTACAAATATTTTGAATATTTCCCCATCTCTTTTAACCCACTCACTATTTGCGCCTCTTTCCGATTGTTTGTCGTTCCGAGAAGAGAGATGCTCATTGATGAAAATTATAATGTACACTGTAAACGTGTTTCGCGAATTGAGCGTACAATAATTGAAAGATGTAAATTTATTTATTTTTTTATTGTTTTTTATTTGCAGTTGATGAATCGAAAATGAAGCCGATCGTGCACTTTGAATAATAACGAGGTGGTTGCAGGCGTGTTTTGTTCTTAGTCGGATTGTATTCCGGTGAAGAGAGAGGGGGAGTAATCGGTTGCCGATCGATGGTGCTCCTCAGTGACGGTGTGAGCTGATCAAAATTATTAACAAGTACGTGCTCGCTTAGTTCAGAGAAAAAAAAAATGATAAGCATTTTTTGTTTAGTTATTAATTACTAATAAATAAAAATGTGTTAATAGGTTATGATTAATCTTGGTATATAACCGACGTTCATTGGGAAAATAAAATATGGGGAACTGTTTTTGTACGAGTCCGAGCGACGTTGCCACTACCCCCATCACGAAAGAACCACTACCGGATGTGAGTACGAGTGGTAGTACCCACGGGGAAGGAACCGTGGTTCGGTATTCCAAATCACCCAACGGGCAAAATGTTCACGTCGATGTTATCAGGAGTGCACTTCCAGGTAAATAAATACTATCAACATTTTTGGAATAAATATTTGCAACTTTTTGTGTACTGTATTTTATTTTGCTATATTTCAAGTCGACAGCTTTGATTTTGTTAAATTTTAGGCGATTCCCCATAATTGAGTAAATTTTTTTAAATTTGAATATTTAAAGTTGAATTTTGAATAAAGAAGTCATAATTATTAGGTTTCATGCTCTATAAATTTTACGTCGGCCTCTTCTAAATTTAGGATAAGAAATTTTGAGTTAGATTACAGAGCCCAATTTAGTTTAAAGTTTTTGACAAATTACATGTATTTAGAATGAGCTAAGACGTAAAAACATGCGAAGTTCTTTTAGTACAGCATTTACATTTTTTTATTTTAATACAAAACATGGTTCTTGTCGTCTGGTATAAAATTGCGAGAGATGAATTATAATATTATTGATATAAATTTTTTAAACAAAAATGTTTTTATAATGTAAATTAATATTAATAATTTTTTATGAAATTTTTTTTTAGCTAATTTTAGGAATAGATTTCAGTATTATGGTAAGAATCCTAAATTTGGATTTTATTAAATTCAAGGCATGGGCACGTTAAAATGCACTGATTTTTTTTTTAAATGCACTTGTTGTTGTGAATGCTTAATATTTAATTAATGATACTGTATAATATATTTTTTTTAGAGAATTAAAAATTGTTTTTTTTATGTCGTTTTAGGTGGAAAATTTGTGATCGCTTTGTATTCGTATAATGGAAACGCCGAAGGCGATCTCAGTTTTAAAAAAGGAGAGCGATTACTTATATTAAATGACAGGTATATTTTATTTAACATACTCTGCAGTTGGTAAAATATATAAAATAACTAAAAAATGAATTAATTATTAGTGATAAAGATTGGTGGCATGCCAAACACTTAGATAATCAAAAAGAAGGTTTTATTCCCAGGAATTTCGTAGCCGCAGAGCGTTCGGTTTTCAGTGAAGAGTAAGTTTATTTTACTAAGGTTTATTTGAATACCCACTTATGATAAAATATTTGTTTTGTAAATTTACAGTTGGTTTTTCGAGGGAGTTTCCAGAAAAGATGCCGAAAAACTTTTATTACAGCCGCACATTCCTAGAGGAGGCTTTCTTATTCGAAATAGTGAACAACCAGCTGGTACGCGCAATAACTGTACACAATTTTTTTTTTATTTTTTTTTTTTTTCCGTTTGTTATCGTTGCTTAATAGGATAAAAATTACTGTTTTATATTTTTTAAAATTTACCGAATTCAATGTTGTCTAAAGAAACTAAAATCTAAATTGATTTTCGGATGAAACATATGATTTACGGTATACATTTTTACCCATTAAGCTACGATATTTTATTAATAGCAATAACCAGATTTATTATTTTATTGTATTGTTTTTGTGTTACGTAGTTGGTGCTTTTTCACTATCGATAAAAGACTGTGAATCTGGTCGAGGAGAGCATGTGAAACACTATAAGATTAAGTGCCTGGACAACGGAGGTTTTTATATTACCACAAGACACACTTTCGACACATTACAGGACTTAGTTTCATTTTATCGAAGTAAATTGATTTTTTTTTTCTATAAACTTGAGTTATGTTAAACGTTTTAATTTATTTCTTTTAGCTTCAGCTAACGGGTTATGCAACCGACTAACCACTTCGTGCCCTAAACCTGCTCCTCACATTTGGGATCTGTCACCTGAAACCAGAGATCAGTGGGAAATTGATCCTTCGGAATTAGAATTTATTCAGAGGCTTGGTAGTGGAAACTTTGGTGAAGTTTGGTATGGTACGTACCAAATTAGATTAAACATTGCATAATTATTATAATGCAATTTTAGATTTTTTTTAATAATAAAGCAATGTTTTTTTTTTTAGGTAAATGGCGAAACAGAAGAGAGGTGGCGATTAAAAGTTTAAAACCCGGGACCATGTCTTCTCAAGCTTTTCTTGAAGAAGCTGCCATTATGAAAACATTCCGACACGATAAACTTGTTTCTCTCTACGCGGTGTGTTCCAGACGTGAACCTTTTTACATCGTCACGGAATTCATGTGCAACGGAAGCCTTTTAGAATACCTCCGAAATGGAGATGGGCGATTTCTTAAACTAATGCAGTTGATCGACATGACAACTCAAGTACGAATGTCAATAAATGCATTCTCAAATATTTTAACTAATGAGAAATATTTAATTTTAGATTTCGGAAGGTATGGTCCATCTAGAACTGCAACAACTAGTACATCGTGACTTAGCAGCCAGAAACATTCTTGTTGGAGACAATAATTGTGTTAAAATAGCCGATTTTGGCTTGGCCAGGGTAATTGAAGATTCCGAGTATACTGCCAGACAAGGTGCTAAATTTCCTGTCAAATGGACCGCTCCGGAAGCCGTTCTTTATGGGAGATTCACTATTAAATCAGACGTGTGGTCGTTTGGTATTTTGTTGATGGAGTTGGTTACTCATGGTCAGGTGCCTTATCCAGGTGAGCTATAATATTGTTACAAACACGTTGTTATTTAAACACGATGTTTTCAAAGCGACACATTGGATCTCGGAATGCTTTTATTTAAATTTTTTTTCTGTGTCGTCTTTTAGGAATGCACAATCGGGAAGTAATTGAGCAAGTGGAGCGGGGTTATCGGATGCCCAAACCGAGTGTGGAGTGCCCTGACGCTATGTACGAAATTATGCTACAGTGTTGGGATTCTGATCCAAATCGACGACCGACTTTTGAATATTTGCATAACTTTTTCAACGACTTTCAAATTTCCTGCGAACCGCGTTACAGAGACGCTGAGGATTTTTGAGAAACGTTTCATCTACCTACATTTCTGATTAAGTCATGGAGGTAAGGAATAGTTCGCTAGAGAATATCTAGCTGATTTCATTAATTCAACGTCTTCGTCAATCAAGTGTCAGCTGCTTAGGTACTGTACGCGCAAAGGTACATGTGAGTGTGTAAATGGCTATAAAATTAATTGCTCATCTCATTTTTACGTACATATGTTTGCCTTTAAGCGCAGGGATCACAAATATTGCCATCAGTTAGCACATTACACCAACTGCTTGTGATTGTTTTTTTTTTTAATATTTGTTTTATGCTTTTTAATATATTTATTATGATATATACAACCAAAGATGGTGACATATTTAACGATGATTTTACATTCCAAACTTAAAAAAATGATTCAAGAGACAAATCGAAAGCTCGTACATAATTATTATTAATGTACACCATTTCCTAGTCATGTCACAAATTCCTTTTTTAACACGAAATTTTTTAAAAACTTTTGTAAGGAGCGAGATATTTCCAATACTTAACGAGTTTAGTTGTTTTATTTAATTGCATACAGTTAACTCAAAATATTAACGAAGCGTTAATTTATGTTTTTTTTTTTGAAAAGTGAATTACTGTAAGTGTTGAGTTGAGTAACAGTAGGCAAGACCAGATTGGTTACGGTAATTAGTCCTTGTGTAAGTTCTAAGTTAGGTAAAGTTTTATAATGTGGAAGAAAACGAAAATGTGTGTATTAGAAATTAGTTGAGAGTCTGAAAGTAACTTATCGAGAAAAAAATAAGATTATAAAAAAATATTTAAAATCTTAATGTTATTTATTGATTTCATATGTTTTTTAAAAAAAAAAAAGAATTTTAATTTAAATTTATAATAATTGAAATTAGAAAAAAGTACTTAAAATATTTATTAGATTATGATTTTAAAGTTCTGATTGGTGAACAAAATTTTTGAATGATGTGCATGTGTACTGTTATAATGTTTCTTCGTTTGTCATTTTCTGGACTCTTGACCCTCGTCATTTAATTACAGTGTTTTCATCGAACGGTTTATTATTATTTCGGATAGTTTTAAAAAGTTTGTGTATCAGTTGTTACGTTAATAATGTCTCACGGTAGAGTGTTAAAAATTTTTTTTTTTTGGAAGTGAAGTGTAAAATGTCGAAGGAAATAAGACGCGTGAATCTTTCAAAAAGTTTTTTGGCTTATTTGTAAATTTCGTGCCAAAGTTACGGTTAAAAGTTTTCTTCGATCCGGACCAATTTTTATGAGCGAGCAAAGTTTTATATTCGTAAGCTTTTAAAAAAATTCTTTTTCTTCTCCTCCCCTTATTCCACAGAAAAAAAATCATGTATGCGTTTAAAAGTATTCTGAAACTATACGTGGTTTTTTTATCTGATTGTATATGGCTATAAATTGTACATGTATATGATATTTCTAGAAAATGAAAAAAAAAATTATTGTAAAATAGATTGGTGCAAAAAAAAATAATAATAATAAGAAAAAACAGAAAAAGCGACGTGGTTGGAGATTCACCATTTTATTCTCATTCAATGTAAATCCGTCATATAAAAAATAATTTTGAATCAAAAACTGATCGATGCAAATGCCCTCCATCTCCAACAGTTCTAAAGCTTTTTCTATTCTACTCGAATTCTAATTATTTTAAGATAAAAACAAAAAAAAAGTAACTGAAGAGGTTATAACTATTATTATGGCCTTGACGAACTAGTCTACTTAAAACTACATGTACAGTTTGTACACGCACCATTTTTGGGTTCGATGTAGTCCTTATTTACATAAGCCTCAATTTTGTACGTGAAATAAATTAATTTTTTCGTAAACGAAATACAATTCAACAGTCAAATTATTTATTTAATATGTGTTTAATTATACATATTCGCAGTTATCAACGCAGTTAAAAATTATCTATTTTTAATTTATCACCATGCATTATTATGACTTTTTTTTTAAAAAAAAATGAAGTTGATTAAAAGTGCTACCGATGGTCTCGAAACAAAAAATTTTAAAAAACAAAAATACAAATTAATTTTAAATTAAAGAGTTTTATAATTTAGAACGTGAGAAAACGTTTGCAAAATATTATGGACCAACTAAGTACGTATAACTTAAAAACGTTTAAACTTGCATCGTTTGAAGTTCGTTTGACTTTCTTCCGCAGACCATTCCCACGCAAATTCTAATTAATTGACAACTTATATTCCAAGTTTTCAGTTTTCTGCTGTAAATGTTAATATATATTCCAAGAACAACCAGCAATCCCGACCATAAATACCTTTTTTTAAAAATATAATAAAATTGTTTAAATAAATCGTTAATTAATCATCGTAATGTGAAAATTAAAATTACTGTATTGTAAATGGCTTGGCGAAAAACATAAACGAAAATACTATCGTCACAGCTTTCCTACACGTCGTCACTGTATAAAAAGAAAAGTGTTAACAATTACGCTGATAATCGAATTATCAGTCATCTATAATTACCGGTCACAGCTGTAAATACACCGTTGGATTTAATCAACGCCAAAACCAGTTGCAAACCGAAGTAACCGGTAATCGAAAACAAAGTGAAATAACCATACGTCTCAATCGGATGCTGGAAATTGCCATTTGAGTATTATTTAAGAAGCAATACAAGGTTTTATCACGTACTTGTAGGCAAAAGTGAAAAGCCTCATGAAGCTGATTGGTAGCCACCATAAAAACGAATATGTACACAAATCCGATAGAATAGGAATATAAAATCTATATTAAGTTTGAGAACGTAATTAATTATCATTTTCTATTTAAAAAAAAAAATATGAAAAAAATCATTCACCACTTCAGTGTTGGAAGCTTTGGCACTTTTCATATGTTTCTCCTGTACATTTCCAATTGCCGCATCAGCAACCAAAGCCAACGATATCATAATTATTCCTATCGAAATTCAACAGTATAAGAAATTTTGATTAAAGTGATTATGCGAGGTATATAAAAATAGCTTGCCAGTTGTATCGTACTTTGGTGACACTTGAACGTCAGCTAATGTAAAAAATACTAAACCCAAACTCATAAATAAAGCAGCGACTAGATCCAGAACCCCAATTGGCTTTCCTGAAAATAAAAAAAATTGGTTAAATAAGAGAAAATGAATTTGCCCATTTCTAATTTTTACCTTGTATGAGGAATGTTCCAAATAATACTGGAATTAATTTACAACTTTTAAACATCACTTGCGTCGGATAATTCAAATAAGCGACTGCGGAATTCGATAGCCCCATCGTTGCCACCGTTAACAACGCTAATAAACTGTAAACTTTAAGCGAAATTCTAAAAGAAAAATATAAATTTCAAATAATTACAGAAATTAAAAATTATCATTAATTATACCTTCGAGTAGTATCACCTTTCAAACGTGATTCAATAACTCCAAACGCCGAATATAGTTTAAATTGAAATAACGTTAAATACCAACCAAAAGGTTTCATTCCATCTAATTGAAATATTAATTCCTATAGAAAAATTAAAAGGAAAAGTATTAATAGAAAATAAATACAGCAGTTTGAAATTAAACTTTTACTTGTAAATATCCATAAACGAGGTAAAAAATAAATATCCCGGCTGTCAATAAAGAAAATTTTGCAGCCGGAGAAAATTTGTCCAAAGAAAAACATAAACACTGAATAGAAAGTGTTGATTCTTGAGCTTTATCATCGTTATCACAAGGAATCTTAACCGAAGTTTCATTCGACGACTTTTTCGAGGAATTTTCTAACAAATAAAAAATGTAGCAATATTATATTTTTATTGAAAAAAATTTTTTTTAACGTGATTTCTATAGTTATTTTAATAAACATAATTTAATTAATTTAATTACCTCTGAAGTTGACGAGAGAACTCATACCAGCACTTATAACTAATAAAAATATGTGTTAAATATACTTTTTTTACGCTATTGTGCCGAAGATTATTTTAGCTAGGCCAATGACATGATTATTATAAATTATTACATACGCAAGCATTTCAGAACAAAATCATTTATCTAATACCAATTGTTATACCTTTATAAGGCAGTCTAATCGATTTGTCAACAGTGCGTAGCATGGCAACCACAATTTATTTTAGTTTTCATCCGTTTTTCAATTATATAATTTCACCTTGATAGCAACAAAAATTATTATGTAGTTTAATTGAGCGAGTACGTTGCCGTTTATTTCATTTTTTACATGTTTTTGGAACAGCTGGATTTGTAATCCTTTGCCAAACATGACACAAGTGCCATGCACAAGTGTTGCAGAAAAACACAAATCCGTACCGCAAAAACGCAAGTATGGAACGCTCAACTTCACTTTTGCAAAATTTACAAATACAGTACAGTAGTTGAAGTATTGTTTGTTATGCGTTCCATATGGTTCAGTATCAACGCATTTGCTTTGAAAAATTGCTAATTTTACAGTATTTTAATTAAGTTTTTAAGAAATACTCGTATATGTGAAACTCCTCAGTTGGGGGTGAAATAATTACGAATACGAATCATCTTACAAAACAGCAGTTTGCAGCACGGTCTAGCTAAAAGGATATAATTCCGCATAAAAATGGGAAAAATTAAAAAAAAAAACTATTTTCTAAAATAATTTGTCAACATTGTATTTTCCTAAATAGAATTGCCTATTATTTTAAATATTAAAAATTGTTTATTTTTCTATTGCATATTTTCTTAAAAAAAATAATTGTTCATTTTTTTTATAAAAAAAAAAGTACCCATTTTCCAGGAGGTTAAGGCAAAAAATAATTCTAATTATAGAATTACATGTAATTGGTTCCGGGGCGTCACATTTTATAGTGTAATTTTATACATTGAAGGGACCCAAAAAAATATTTTGCCTAGAGTGATGATTCATGAAGAAGAGTAATCCGGGGCTGCGGCAAAATATTACCGGTACAATAGTAGGGATTGCGTCAAAAGTGTCCCAAACTACTTTTTTAATGAAATCACCAAATAGAGGCACACGGTAAAGAAAGTCACCAATAAAGGTATAGTGTTACTCCTTTATCGTGAGCCTCTTTGTGGTGACTTCCTATGAAAAAAACGTAGTTTTAAAGGGTCCTACTAAAAGGCAAACAGGCAAACGGGGCAAACGGCAAACGATACTATCGAAGCGATTGTGCAAACGTAGCTTTGACGTGCGGTATAGGTCGTTTGCCCGGCTAAGCCGTTTGCAATTTCTACTACAAGGCAAACGAAGCGTTTTAATTATTAAAAACCGAACAATCTAATTTAACTTTTGCGCAACTTATTAAATACAATTCATTTTAACAATTTAAAGTTAAAAACCATTTGCAAACTGTCATTTTAATTGCTAAACATGATTTTTCAAGTGATTGATATTTCCTCAAGCGCTACGCGTGACACCATACGATTCACTTGCAAAAGGAACATAGCTAAATGGTTCACTTGCTCATTAAGAGTGGTATTAAGTTTTTTTTGCCTGCAAAACAATTAAAATAATGTTAGTGTATGAATATTCAAATAAAATAAAATTTTGAGCTGGATAATTTCAGTTAGTTAAAGCCAATTTTGTGATGAACATTTTGTCGTGAACACTGTAGTGCGGGCCCTGTTAAGCGGTTTGCCCCGCTTTGATTGAATGTTTTGCAAACGGCTTCAACGGGCAAACGGCCTACCCAAACACACACGTCACAGCTGATATACAGTAGGTAGGCCGTTTGCCTGACTAAGCCGTTTGCAAAACATTCAATCAAAGCGGGGCAAACCGCTTAAC
>JAQGAY010002327.1:0-10822 GCA_034698085.1 Polydesmus angustus
ACTGTAAAATTTACGTAGGTTTATGGAATATAATTCCATTCAATTATTTAGGAAATTAGATGATAGGAAATTCAAGTCTTTGATAATACAGTATTGTGTATTTTCCATTTTGATTATAAAACTTTGAAAGTATTTTTTATTTTTATCTGTACTTTACGTACTTCATGGAAATTAGCTAATTTTTATTTTTAAAAAAACCTTGTAGTATTTAAGATTGCAATTAAAATTTAAATTATATAATTACAGTTTTATTACTGTAAGAGGGGAGAGAGAAAAAAAGATTATGTGCAGTGTATTCTCATGCATTTTATTAAATATCTATTTATTATTTTTGCATTTTAAACGACTACGCTGTACAGTAATGGTCATGTGTTTATTAATAATCTAATGACGTGTTGTCGATAGACGGCGACACTGTGCAACAAGAACCATTGAGATCGAAGTCTCGCTTTAGTTTTATCTTTAGTTTTTAAGTTGGCGTAAATCTCCAATACACTTGAAAGTATTATGGTTGCCTAGTTAAGTCGCGTGCTACTTGAGCGTGCCTCGAAATTCCGCCCTTCTCGCTCTTCAACAAGGGCATTTGAGTTTATCATGAAAATATTACCAAGCTAAAACATGGCTGACGCTGCTGTTGAATCCGAAAATCGACCTAATTCCACCGAAAATGGTTGCTGTTGCGCAAGTAATTACATTTCGTTTAATTAATATCGCACTCTAGAACATCCTACTAATTAATTTAACAAGAATTGTAGAAGAATTGTGAGACGCGTGTAAAATATTAGATCGAGTGAACAAAACGTTTCAAAATAACGCTCATGCAGCTGGTTTCGAATGTTTCTCTAAAATTTAATACTGATTCGTAATTGTTTTTTTTTCGATTACAGTACTTTTCTTATTCAAATATTGTTAAGCAATTTGTTAATTAAAGTAAACCAAGTTGAAATAATTCCGGAATCGAGAAAAATGATAAAGCAAATCTTGTGGTGTGTAATTTATTATGGCAGGAGCGAAACACTGCGTTGCTGGGGCGACTCCTCTTTAGTATCGGTACTGTACATCGCAAAGAGCTTTGCACTTTTACCGTTCAGTTTTTTCTGAATACGAGATTATACACGCTTTTAGCATGGTTTCTGTGTGTTTAATTAAGTTGGGAACACTTTGGTGCAAAAAAACAATTGTAAAATATGTTGCTTAATTTAATTTGGATAAACATTTGTTATCAGCTGTTTCATCTTGTTGCATGTTTTCAACACAACAATGCAATCTATTGTTACTAACTTTGCATGTGATTGATATTTTTCTGGTGTGTTTTTTTTGCATTTCAGGCGCATGGTTTAAACCGGAAAAGTTAGATCCGAGAGGTAAGTTAAGAGTTATTTCTAATTTTTTGCTGGATTTGGCTTGTTTTTTAAATAAAAATTTTTGAAATAAGATTTAATTAGTAATCATAGACTACGCGTAACCTAGTTAAGCATTAATTCGTCAAGGATTTTATCGTCGCGATTAAATGAAGGTCGGCTGGTTATTACTCTCGGTGAAAAAATAGCTTCCGTCCTTGACATTACTGTACTTGTTGCAGACATTTTTATCGTAATAATTATTGTAGATAACATAGCCTATAGTCAAGTACTGTCTTGAGAGATTGAAATATTAATTTGATCTGCTAATTTAAATTTAAATACAGTATATTAATAAAATGATTTCATTAGATAAAGTTAACGTTAAAGTAAGAACTATTGTTGAAGTTTACTTAATATAATTTTCGCTTGCACGATTATAATGTTAAGTAAAAAAGATGTTGAAATAATAACAATTGTTTTTTATTATTCTGTAGTTGCTGAACTTGTTTATTGGCGAAATGTTAAAAAATCTGGCATCGCATTTGGAACCGGACTGGTGGTTCTCTTCAGTCTCTCCTACTTCTCATTCATCAGCGTTGTTGCTTATTTATTGTTAGCAGTAATTACTGGAACACTATCTTATCGAATCTACAAAAACGTTCTCCAAGCAGTACAGAAATCTTCAGATGGTCATCCGTTCAAGTACGTAACTCAGTGTTATCTTATGATGTGTTTTTATATCTACTTAGACCTCCACACAGTAAACAATGCGATAATTTTGAAAGTACGAGACATTTTATCTATCATATACAAAATGTCACCGCACAGAACATGTACTACTACATACAGTAGTTTGATTTATTTTTTCATGGGTTGCATGCCGATGGATGTGAATTAGAAATTACAAGAGTCAGGCTGCAGAAAGAAATCTACCGTAATGATGTACCGTAATAAACTCTTTTACGTCTATCGTCATTGTCAAGACTAACTCTTGCATTTCAATTTTATTGTAATCAGAATTGGAAAACGTATTCAATAAATTTTAATTCGCAAGTAATAAAATGATTTGCTGAAATGTACACAATTATCAGTTTGAAGTAAACCAGTCTAGGCTAACCGTCCTATTTGTATCTAAAATTATAATTATTATACTGTTCAATAATATTTCGGATGAAATTCAATTAATATTGGAGAAAAATTACATTACGTAGGCTTTATTGAACTTTTACATTATCTAATTCGATATAAAGCATGCTATGGTTGATTAATTTCCTTAATTTGATATAATTTTTTTAATAATTATAGACAATACTTGGAATTAGATCTCACGCTTCCTCGAGAAAAAGTTATTGAGGGTGCTGAAACGTTTGTTAAACATTTGGAAAATGCTGCAAATAGACTGCGAAAATTGTTTTTGATCGAAGATTTGGTTGATTCGTTGAAGGTAATAGTTGATTTTTTTTAATTTTAATTATGCTCTAATACATTTTAAACACGTTTTAATAGTTTGCAGTTTTGCTCTGGTGTTTTACATACATAGGTGCTTGGTTTAATGGGTTAACGTTGGTCACTTTGGGTGAGTTGCATTTTAAAGTAAAAATGTAATAAACTGTGAATTAAAATTATATTCTTCGTAGGCTTTATTACAATATTCACATTGCCAAAGGTGTACGAAACATACAAGGTTAAAATTAATAACGTCAATAGTATAAAAGAATTTAAAAATTAAAGTTGTGTTTTATTTAGGCCCAGATCGATCATTATTTGCACATTGTTTGCTCTCAAGTTGGTGATGTGGTCGACAAGTAAGCTTCAAAAGAAATATTTTTATTCAAGAAAAGTCATTAATGCCGTTTTAATTTTGCAGAGTTAAGGCCAAAATCCCAATTGGTAAGAAACCCAAGCAGCAGTAGCGCTTGAAATAATCCAGGATGAAAACATTAAGTACGGGCCTGGAGATTTTTTTCCTCTAACAACTTATTTTCTGTTTAAAAACAAAAACAAAAAAATTAAAACACAAAAAGAGTGGATATTAGCAAGTAAACACGTTCGTTAAGTTGGCAAAATGATCAAAAGAAAAAGTTAAATGAACCATTCTTAAGGTTTTACATTGTCGTACTTAAAATAAAGAGAAAAATGATTTAGCTATCTATGGAATCTGCATTTGCATGCAGCCTTTTTATATAAGTTTTTTACGGATCCTCTTGCAAACGTTTCCCCACCCTTAGCTCCTTCATTGCCTATTGGAACGGCAACTGTTCATGCTAAGATTTCAAATCATAGTTGTAAGATAAATAACTTATGCCGCAAACATGTACGTAAAGCACTTTGAAAGTTAATTTTCTGCCTGTGGTCTTCAAAATATTTAAGCAAGATTTGTTAAATTCAGCAACAGTTAAATCCTGGAACCATTCTAAAAATTAATAAAATAATACATTTTCAAGTTAGCTTCTAAATATTTAACTAGTTTGTTAATGGTAGAAGCTTGTGTGTAGAAGTACATTCACACCACTAATGTTATTATTCGTCATTGAAAATATTAGTCACTTATCATAATTATTATAAATTGTTACTCACTCTTGCTTAGCATGAGTTTGCAAATCATAGATAGAACCACGTTTTTTAATTCAATTTCAGTATTATATGTGCTAATTCGTGTTATCTCCATAAACTATCCGTTTCGTATTTAACTTTGACCTCTCTTGGTACGAGTATGAAATTTATTCAAAAGGTGTGCGTATATAAAACTGTAATTTAAGAGATAATGCCGTTAAGTTATAAAGAATATTAATTGATGCTTAAAATTGTTAATTTTGTTTGAGCCATACAATAAAAATATTGCCACTTTAACGTACAGTATAATATAACTTCACCGGTAAAAAAATATTAAGTCACAATTTAAAATATTGCCGATATAAAAATATACTCCTCACACAACTTTAAATACAAGCGAGACGACTCAGCTGAATGCACTTGTTCTCGTATTGTGATTGAATTTTGACGAAGTTATTGCTCATAACTTTAATGATTTAATTTTTTCTCCCTTTAAATTAATGAATTTGGAATGTTACATTTAATTCATACTTAATTTGAGTTTTTTGGTGTGAACTTTTCTCATTTACGATTCTTAGTTTTTTTTAAAAAAGAAATTTACTGCTACCCCTTTCAAATTGTAAGGTTTTCTATTACAATTATTAACTTGCGATATATACTTGTATGCTGTTTTGTCCCATATTTTTAAATGGAAAACTGTATATAAAGTTAAAAAGTTATGGCGAATTAGTAAAAATGAGATAGAATTCATAAAATCGATTCACACAATCTTCGTTTGCATCGGGTTGGGTGGAAAATGTTTTTCATTTGTTAAGACTGCTTCATAATGACGCATATTAAAAAAAAAATGTTTGCAGTGTGATATTCTAAAAACGATGTTTCATCATTATCATTGCCTAAAAGTTTAACTTGTAAGCGCTTAATTGTAGTTTTCTGGTGTACGATTAAACAATTATGCTATTACTTCTTTTCTTTTACTGGAATCTATCCAATTTATTTCCATTAGTTCGAATTTACCAATGTTTTTAATTAGAATTTTCAATTATAATTGCATTTTTAATGAAGTTGTCAATAATATTATTTTAGAATATTTTTTAAAGGAATTATGTACATTTTATAACTTTGCTCGTGTATCCAACCAAATATCCGAAACATCGTTGAGATAATTAATCCCAGACCAACGTGAATAGGGTGCTACATAATTATTAAGTTCATCAATAATTAATTATTATAAGAAATTATATGTGAAAATTAATACCTAAGCGTCTAGCCAATGGAAGTAGTTCATTGAAACATTGAGAGTAATATAAATTACCATTACTGAAAAAAAATATATATAATATTATCTAAATAATAACCAATAAAAATTATTGTATTGGCAATAATTATTATTAAATGTACCTAAATTCCTTTTTCAGCGCTCCCATTATAGCTAAACTTCCAACCGCATTAGTTAAAGTATCCAACGATAAAATTATGCTTTGAAGTACATTTTCTTTAAGCAACAAACGCTCTGCTTCTGCTTGAGCTGCTTTAGCTATCACCTTAACTGTGACTGGCGTTTGCACTTTTCCAGCATCGAGCAAAACTTGACAAACAATCTAATATAATTTTGTATCAAAGAAATTTTTTTTTCGTGAAACAATTTCAGTTTTACTTGCATTATATGCCACTAAAAATGGTTCAAACAACTGCAATAAAAAGTGATTAATTCTGCAATTAATTGGCTGTGATAATGCATCGTCAGTTCCATGAAGTGCGGAAGTGGATCGTAAATAGGAAACTGCATTATTAAATTCCTGTTAATAGATTTTAAAAATTATTATAATGTTTAAAATGGGTTAAAGATAATAATTAATGAACCTCCTTATTTTTTTCGCCTTTGGGGATAATGAAATCCAGCTGTAGAACTGTTCCCAAAAATTCATATTCAGTATATAAACCATCTATTTAAGTGAAGATATTAAAACTTTTGTGACTTTAATTAAAATCTAAATCTATTACCCATATTAATGGTCGTGTCAGGATTACATTTAACAATAAGCGCAATTAATCCTTCAGGTACCATTAGATGCAAAACTTGATTACTATAATGTGACAATAAAATTTGCGTCACACTTTTGCTCATCATCTTTTCTGATAGCCCATGTATTTCATAAACGTTTGGCGGCAAATTTGGTTTTATCTGATTATAAAATTCAAATTTGTAATTCGTATGGAAAATGTACAGTACATGTATATTATTATTTAGAACTTCGTTAATACCTCAATAATATGAACTGTGTCGTCTATTATTTCGACAATGTTTGGATGAATTCGGCAAGAATGTTTAACAATTTGAGCTGCGTCTGAATCTTTGGCTGTGATTAGGTCCGAAACTTCAGTAGCTCTAGTAAATGGTGCCCTGTTATTTAAAAATGTGAGAAACCATCTCAATTCTTCAATCAGTTGAAAAAGTGAAATTTCCAAGTGAGCATTTTGCATATAGTTGACTAGAATAGTTGCGATGAAAACGAATGGTGGCAAAATTAAATTCTTTTGTTGAATTCTAACAGTTTCATTTGCCAAATCCGCAATCACCTTGTGCTCTTCTTGTGTTAACGGCGATAAATATCTACATTCATAAAAAAAAAGTTAATTAATATTTTAGAGACAAAATCAAGAAGAAAAATCAACCGGCAAAAATTATGAATTGATCGATCAATTCTGTGACCGCAAAAGCCCCGAAGAGACATTGGCATACCAAATTTCATATAAAACTTTCCATATTCATTATTAAAAATTTTGCGTGCTTTTAATAATCCCTAGAAATATAGTTCATATCAATTAATTACCTGAAGTTGGAAATGAATACATGCTAACGTTTAAATAAGAAAAAATATATTTACTCTAGTAGATTCTTTGGGTTTAGGGATTCCTAGCAATTCATAAGCGTAGAGTTCCTCTTCGAGAGTTCGGTCATACGTTATGGAAACAGGAACAATGTAAATATCTGGTACATCAGCTTTAAAAAAAGGTTCTAACGCTGCTGATAAAAGGCCTAAAATCAACCAAGAAATAATTATTGCATTCACTTTTTAATTTCGAAAAATAAAATATTGCCATATTTAGGTGCTAGGGATTTTGCAGTTCGACTGCGAGTTCCTTCAACAAAAAATTCCATTGGCGCATCACCGTTTATCATAATAGTTCTTACATATTCAGAAAAAATTGCCCAATAAAGTTTATCTTTTCCAAATGAACGGCGAATAAAAAATGCCCCGGCGTTACGTAACATAGTACCAATAATGTTCATACTCATGAAATCTAAAAAAAATTATCGTCTTTTAAAAGAATAGTGTTATCAATAGCGAGAGCAAACTTCAATCGGTACCTTGACCTCCAGCAATAATTGGAAGTGGTAAATCGTAATGATAAAAACAGAATGACATAACGAGGAAATCCATGTAACTTCGATGAGTAGGCATCAACAAAATGGGATAATCAGGAATTAATTTTCTCACCTAAAGAAAAACATATTAACATTTATAAAGTCCATGAATTTTTTTATTAAATTTTACAATTTCTAAGGATTCCCTATCGACACAAATTCCTCGATAAAGTTTTTTCCAACTTTTTGAAAGAATCAAACCAAATATTCGGATGAAAGTCATATTAAAATTATGTCCCATTTGCTCAAGTATAATAAAAGCTTCCTGCATTAATTCATCTTTCGATTTTCCGCTTTCTATTATTAACTATAAAAGACATCATTAAAAAAACCATTATTTAATTCTTATGAAAAAGAATAAACAGATTAATTCGAATAAACACAGAAGTGCTAATTCAAAGTTAATAAAAGACACACTCTAAAAGCTTATTTCTAAATTTTTTTATAGCGCAAAATCTGACAGTTTTCGCCATCAATATTATCTTCTTTATTAAGCAAGGATGAGTATGGTTAATTAATTTCATAACATACTTTAATAACTTTAAGGTTAAGTATAAAACATTTAATAAATTTCATCATTATTTATTTTACAAAGCAAACAAAAAATTCTGCTTTTTCTATATTCAGCACAATGTATACGAGAAGTAAAAAGTTTACCTGAGCTATCGCATGTTGAACCGCTCTACTTTTGATAACATCTTGTTTAATTTGAGTTGGTTTTCGGTTCTTTCCATGCTTATAAAGTGGGCAATTGTAATCCCTAGTCACCCACCACAAATCGCCATTCAAACGACGATCTTCTAATATATCCTCCATTGCATGTAGTTTCAAATTTATAATGACCTGTACAGTAAAATCAAGATAAGTATAGCTTACATTCAGCATAATCAAAAATCATTATTCGTATTAGCAAAAATAGCTTATTGATTACCTGTTATGTGTTAAAAAGAATCACTTATCAATTATAAAAGATAAAACTTATAACCACAAACTGGCAGAATCTCGATGATTAGTGATGAAGCATCTTCGTATTAATGTGGCATCATTCACTTTTAAAATAATTTGCAATGACACTCCCAGTTATCGGCATTTTAAACCTACACAAATGCGGGGTTTTTCAACGCCGCCATTATTAATGTTACGCCTATTGTTTCCTATTGGTTGCTTTTCATCACACCATCTTGTACGTCACGCCACAGTAGTCAAGGTAACTTGCAACACCTGTGTAAAGTTTTACAATCCTAAAAAAAAAAAGTTACAATATAACTACGTATGTCCTCATTATCCAATGCCGCAAATTAAAAAAAATCGTGATTTGCTTAAACAAGTACAATTCAATCTGTTATTATGCACAGTCACTGTATGTGCATTCTCGGGTGCAGGAATTTCAGGAAACAGCTGTCTAATTATTGTAATACAGTAGTTATGTAACGCTAAAAGACACATTTTCAAAATTATATTAATGTAATCGAAAATAGATGATTAAATTACATTTTTTCTACTAAACAATTAATTGAAATAAAAATAGTTTATTTTTTTAAAATACTTTTCCCAAAGCAACTACAAAATTCTGTCTGGGTTAAGCTAATTAATAGATTTCAAAAGAAAAAATTCAAAAAACATAGCCCATAAGTAGCAGCATAGCAAGGTAGCAGACCTCCAACGGTTCGTCTGCTCTGTAGTTTGGATAAGCCTACGTTTACATGGGGGACGATCATGGACGATGTTGATAAACTAATAAATATTAATTATTTATATTGCAGTATTTCCGGATTTGCAAAGTGACTAACTAAACTAATAATATGAATAAGTGTAGTTTTGAGATAAAAGTGGGTTAAGTATAATTGTAATTAATAATATCGACAGAATTCGACGAAAATACGATCAGGCTAAAAAATATGTTCAAGCCGGGCTTTTCCCGTCATATTAGCAGGTAATTATTACATTTTCTTACTTGGTTTTTAAAGTATTATAGCAATGATTGTAGTACATGTACCTATATAACTTCATAATTTGTAAGCTACTCGATAGATCGATGCCGTACGTCGAGAGGTTGGATTATACGCGCGCAGCCTATATTTTCGAATTTGCATTTTCATGATTTTGTACAGCCAGGTCCTACAATTTTTCTAGCAAACTCAATAGATAGAAAAGAAAAATTCATTTACAGTACGCACATACGCTAGCCAAAATTTGGCTCTTATTCTGGAAGCCAGCCCAAAGTAAACTGCTTAATATTATACTGTACCGGCTGCAATACCCCATTTTCTATGATGGCTGCTAACAGCTGCTATTTACAATACAATGCATGTATAGACAATATAATTAGGTATAATATTATTATTATTATACTCGTAGATCATGCCTATAGGCCTACTGTATCGGCGACGGCTTTCGGCCATATCGAAATGGTAACCTATGGGTAAATCGTAACCTAATCAATAACATCACCTCTACTACCGTAGGCTGCAGCACATTGCACCGCTAGACAACTTACTTTGGGCTGGTGTGCTAAACATGTCCCCAAAATTAAATAAAAAAATTTAAACAATCTCACGTGCACACTTTGTTTGCATAATAAATCATTTTGTGAATGCAGTCATCTAATATTAAATATCAATGATAATAATAATATTGTATTAATTTATTATTATACAGTGTTGTATAAAAATGAATTGAAATCGTTTTTCATGAATGGCTTTACAATTCTAAAGATAAATGAATTTTAAATATTTTATTTTTGGGTAAACAAAATTTATATTTTAGAAAGACAACCGAGGTTTATTACTAGTTCGCATAGTCTTTTATTTGTTGTATCAAAACGATAATAATCATTTATGACATTGAGCATGAACATGAAAATACAATAAATAATGACAAATGAAATGAAAATAAAATGGGGAATGGACATTTTTAATATGAACTCGGTGAACGGAAAAAAAGCGAGATTTAAATATTAAAATATTTTACGACCGGTTTGTTATCGGGACTGATTTAGATCAAACTAGAATAGTAACTACTTATATTTTATAATTTTAATGAATTGTACCTATCAAAAATTATCATCACAGTGATATAGCCCTCCACTATACGAACATGGAACAAGTTGACAAAGTTGTAATCAATGCAACAAAAATTATTATTAATGCATGGAGTGGTTCGCTTTTTTTCCGCTCATCGTGTACATTGAAATTAAATATTATTTTCAAATTGGCCAATCGAAATTGAATTTCCCATGAACAGCGCACGCAGAACATTCGTTTGATAGCATTGAGGCTGTATATCTGTAAACATAAAAGAAAGTTTATAAACGATTTAACTCAATACAATAGATAAAGGTCAAAGTATAAATAAACATATAATTGTTTTAATAATTATGACGTTCGTATCTTATTAAATAGACCTACTGCACTTGATTTTAAACATTGCTAGATAACCTTCAGACAAAAAAAAATCACCAACATTTAAAATAGTTTGCCAAAATCACTTTTAAATA
>JAQGAY010002328.1:0-10822 GCA_034698085.1 Polydesmus angustus
TAATAATTTTGAAAGAATACAAAATAAAATGATTGACAATAATTTTGGTAGGCATTAGACTTTATTATGGATATTACATGTACTTACTCAACCACTTTCACGTCACTTAATGTTTCACAGTTAATTACATTAAGAACGGTTTTACCATTGTCGTCCTTACACATAGAAAGCATTTTTTAATAAATAAATAAAATGTTTAATAATTTTTGAAAAATAAGAAAAAATGAATAAAGTACAATAACTGTAAGGGCAAAAGCGCTACAGAAGATTTTCGGTGAAATCGAAATCTTCCGCATTTCCTGTGGCGCTTTTGAGAATTTCTTAAAATCTCGATTCGGGAGCCATCTAGCGGGATTTTCAAACTATTTTGTTAAATAGTTTTCTTCTAAACCGGTAATTTTCAATGTTTATGAACGACAAAAACATGGTAAGATTTTTAATTTTATACGATTTTAATAAAACGCTTGTTATAAATTTTGTTAATAGAATCAAGATGCCTTGTTAAAGTATTATACTACGATATTTGCTCAAGCGTTTTCACCATGTGGAAATTATTTAGCTGCTGGCACCGGTTTTGGCAAGATTGCCATTTTCAAGTTAGTGTATTACATGTAGTTCATTTTTTTTAAAACCCAGTATTTTATAGCTTATTTTTATGTCTTATTAGTCTTAATCCTCTTTTAAATACCTCCCAGGAGTCTGATTTTGATCAAGAAATCAATCTTCAATCACCGATATGCAGTTTTAATGGTACCTATAGATACATTTATATGGCTGTTACCTGTATGAGATTATTTTTCTATTTGTAATTACTATTTCTTGTAGCTCATGATGGACAAATTTATGCCTTGAAATCTACGGATTTATATCTTATTAGGTATTCTATATAAAGTTTTGAAATTAGAGTGATAATCTGCATTGTAATATTGTTACTGTTTTTAGTGCTGGAGCAGGAAATATACAAGGATGGGCTTGGAAAGATATTCAAAAAAAGGTATAGGCCTATTCATGTACTACATTTTTCATGATTAAAAATTTTATGTACAGTAATTTCTATTTTTAGAACCCTAAATTGGCGTGGTCGATTCCTGTGACTGATTATAAGTATTGGTTAATTTAATAAACCGTTACATTATTTATTTGAATTTTTTTTCTTTCGCATTAGTGATCAAATAAATGCAAAAGCCATAATTAATGGATTAGCCATTACGGAAGTGGTATAAATATTTTTGAAAAATAAGTTATGTAATAGTTTAATCATTTTTTTCTTTAGTCTGGAGTTAAAAAGCTGCTGGCGGCATGTGGAGACAAAATTGTTCGAGCTTATGATCTTGAAGAGCTGAAATTAAGCGTAATGTCATAAATTTGGATAATATTGTTTAAAATTTTTATTAACTGAATTCATCTTTTAGTGTAAATTTGAAGGACATACAGATTACGTACATTGCGTTGATGTTCATCACAGAGATGAAAATTTATTTTGGTCTGGCGGAGAAGATGGTCTTTTATTAAATTGGGGTTTGTTAGAAAAAAGTCATTTTTACTTCGTGATAGTTGACACTATTAATTTGTTAGATTTAAGAAGCAGACAAAAGCCAGTTAATCGAATTGTGCCATACAAAGAAGAGGTAAACCATAAAAACTTAGTAACCTTGAATAAATATTGCAATTAATCTGTGCTATTTACTTTAAACAATGAATAGAAATGCTCCAGACCAAAATTTGGAAAATGGCTGGGGTGTGTTGCTATTGATGAAGGAGACGATTGGGTGGTACGTTAAATTTAGTAGAAAATGGTAATTTCTAAAGCAATTTTAAACTAATTTGTGAAACAGATTTGTGGAGGGGGATCAACTTTATCTTTATGGCATTTAAAGTCGCTAAGTTGTGCTGTTACTTTTCCAACACCTAATGCTTGTCAAACCTCCGTTTTATTTCATGAAGATTTGGTAATTATTATTTTTTGAGATCAATTTCTTCTAATTAAATTTCATAATTCTTTACTTGGATTTATTTCGTTTCCAAATGGCAATTGTAATAAAAATGAAATCTTTTGGTTTAAATAGGTGATTTCTGGGGGAACAGAAAATGCAATCAATCGTTGGAAATTCAACGGTGAAGAAGAAGCTAAAATAACTACCAAACCACTATTTATATACAGTTTGGAAAAAAAGGAAACTTCGCGAAATAAAGTAATTTGGATTATTCCATAACAATTCAATACACTAAATACTCTTTTTTGATTTTATAGATTCTTTGCGCTGCAGGAAATAAACATTGGATTGATGTTTGTCCAAATCTGAAATATGTTGAATTTTCTTTACAATTTGAATAAACTTTTTATACTTTTATGTAATAAATAAATTGTAACCAACGACATTCGATTTGACAATTTATTTTGTCAATAAACTTTTACATATCGTAACGATCGTAGTATAACACACTTTTAAAGCTTTTAAATTAAAAAATATTTTTACCACACGATAACATGAGTTAATGACTGGAATGATTTTATGAAACTACAGTATTTAAAACATAGATTTCTCAACAACACGTTTAAGTACAAAGATAAACCTGAGATTATCTATTAATTGTTTTAAAACTACTGGGGTTCAGCGCTAAAATTAAGCTTTACATGTACTCTAGTATTACATGACGGTATTAGTTTGCTTTATAAAAAAAAATACTATGAGAAATTAAAAGTAAGGTAGACAATATTATTATTGATACTAACAGGCTACTGAAATGATAGGGTAAAAAGAAGATAAAGTTACTTATTTTTTAAAGCCTCTTTTTTTCGTTCAGCAACATCCATAATGCCCAGATTGACGGATGCCAAATACATGTGCAGCAATGTAATACCCGTCTTGATAAAAGAAATTGGTGCTGACACGTAAGCAATTAATCGGAATAATCCAATACCCAAAACTATTAAAAAATTTTGTTAATCGAGAATGAAAAAAATATATTAAAAATCATAACAAAGAAGTCCTTACTCATTGGTCCTTCAGTAAAATAGAGCAAGTACAAAGCTGAATAGAAGAGTTCGTTGAATGAACACATACAGAAAAGGACCGGCTAAAACACATAAATTGTAATATCTGTCATTCAGGCTGTAATTACAGCAATACCCTTGAAGTATAATACAAATTCATAATTGGATTTCCGGAAGCATCAACAAATTTATGACTGCTCTTCCCTTGCATTAAAGACCTAAAATGTATCGGGTTTCATTTGAATATTTAAAAAAAAATTATAATTATATTCGTAACAAACGTTTGAGTATGAATCCAGTGACCAGCTATGTCAATAGCCGAACTGAGTTGAAACAGAATCATATATTTAGGGTAGAAACAAGCTAAAGTCATTAGTAAGCAAAGCGTTGCACATCTATCTGTCAGTTGATCCAGCATCCCACCAAACTTGGTACCTGCAAACAAAAATAATTGACATTTAAACCAAAGAAATTATTCATAAATGAACCAATGATATACTTTGGTTAAGAAGTCGAGCTGCATGGCCATCAAACGCATCTAATAAACCACTTATGCAATAACACCAGGTAGCCACAACATAATCAGTTGGCATAAAATAGAATGATACGATTGCCAAAATTATTCGCATATAACCTACATTATAAACATATTACGTAAAATGTGTACTTTAAAAAATATAAACTAGTTACCTATAATATTTGGCACAAAAAAGAAAATATTTTCCTCCATTTTATTGGTTATAATTTCTTAGAATAATAAAAATTTGCAAACTTAACCATGAAAAGTATCCTTCAAAGGTAAACAACGGAAATGAAAGATTTATCTCCCAGCTAATTTCCGCAATGGACGATTCCAAGTTAAAGCGGTCGTTGGAATTTCTCCTGACAAGCTGCAATCCAGCAATGCCTTCTTCCAATCCACCATAAATATTACGGTGCATGTACGAGCAAGAATAAACAATCTGATAAAAATATTAGATTAAATCAAATTCGAGCGCAGTAATAGAAAATAATTTTTTTAAAACTCTAAAATAAATTACATTTTAAAGCGCAAGTAACATTTAACTATAGTCAAAATAAAAACTTAATAGCAAGACAATAATATTACAGAATTAACAATATAGCATAAACTTTATTTACAATAAATGCATAATAATTTATTTTTGTGATCAGAATTATTTTTTATGGCAGTAAAAATGTAAGTTGTAAATACAAAAAAATAAAATAATATAACTTAGGGACGGACATCAATCGCGCTTTTTAAATTTCTCAGAATTGTAGCTCATCGTCATCTTTGGTCTCACTTGATGTCGAAACTATATTCTCTTTTGGCTTTTCCTCATCTAGATTTTGCTCCTTTTGTTCAAAGTTGAACGCAGCCGAAATCACTTCCGATTGTGTTTCCAGATCTACTTCTTTATTATTTGTACCTTCCGATTGTGCTTCTAGATCTACATCTTTATTGTTTTCATCTGTCTCACTTTGCTCAGTAAGAAAATCGACTTCTGATTTTATTACCATATCGGTTATATTTTTAATAGTTTCCTCAACTTCGTCTAAATTTACCGTTTCGTTTTCCGCTTCTATCACAATTTCCTCACTGTCCAGTTTTAATTTCTTCTTTTTCGCGACTACTGCAATCTCATTATTTTTTCTCTTATACACGTTAGAAACGTGTGCTTTAAGATTCGATTTTTCATCGATATTCGGGTCTTCATCTCCATCATTATCCTCAACTTCGGAGCGAATGGACCTTGTAAGCAATACTCCTCCGACGGTTACGATTCCACCGTAATTGTTTTCATCTTCGGAATACGCGCTTTCTTCCGACTCTTCCTCATCCATCATTTTTAATTGCCGTTGCGAAATTTCAGAGAAGTCCTCCTCCTTATCTTCGATCTCTTCGGCCGCCCTAACGATTCCATCGTCTTCTTGTTCGAGAAGCAAAGCGTAACTTTGCTCGCTAGTTTCGGTTTCATTATCCGGAAGTAAGGTTTTATTCTCTTCCGATACAATAACGTATTGAAACTCCACTTCTTCCTTTCCGCTGCTCGAACTCGAAGGGACCGCGGTGTCTTTTTTCCACGTTTTAGAAATCTCCACATTTTTATTGAAAATGAGCGCGTTATTTTCGACGTATTTCAGTAAATCCTTTCTTTCTTCGTAAGAAATTAAACAGGAACCTATCATTTTCATCTCCAAATTCGAATGATTTTCATCGTGATGAGTTTCCGCCTCTTCGCTCGTTTCAAATTGTTCTCCGCAATATTCGCAACTTAACGGAGCGTCGGCTTCGTCGTTCGTCTCCAAATGCAACTTCAAATGAGATATGATATCTTCTTGACAGAAACCGATATCGGAGTCGCAGATCGGGCATTCCCCGCTAACAATTTTGCTTATTTTCGATTTCAGCATTGACCCTATCGATTTATCTTCTTTCTTTCTCGTTATCAACGGCATATCCAGAGCGTCTTGAATTTCGTTTAAAAGTTTTTCCAATTCTTCGGGCATTGGCAAATCTTTTAAAACTTCGATGATTGTTCTCACCGAACCGTGACTGACAATGTGCTGCTTAATATTAGCTTTAGAAACGCCTTGAAATTCGCAATACCCGCATTTGAATGGTTTATACTGATAATGACTGTATAAATGCCGCTTAATTGTTGCCACGTGAAGATTTAACTGTTTGTTGCAAATCGGGCAACAGAACATGTGTTCTTCATGTTGGGTCTGTTTCGTGGAATTAGTTTGGCTACCCGTTTGCTCGATAATTTCCAACAATCGTTTTTGAACGACGGCCTCGCCTTCGCTCATAAACTGCAATATTATTTTTTCGAGTTCATCGGGTTTAACGACGTCCACTTGGTACACGATTATCTCATTTCCGGGATGTTCGGCCGTCTCGTGAGCGATCACCTTTTCGCTCGAAGTGGCTTTAAATTCGCATTCGTTGCAAGCGAACGGAAAATAACCGTAATGATCATAGAAATGCTCTCGCAGCAAGTTCTCGTCGTAAAAGATAACTTCCTGACACAAGGGGCAATTGAACTGAGGAATTTCCAAGAGCGGAACCTCTACCATGTCTTGTTGCGGTGCTAAATTTTGGTCCGTTTCGATCGGGTTCAAAACGGGCGTGGAACCGTCATTGTCGCCAATCAAATCCATAAAAACCTTAGGCAAAACCGAACCCAAATGACACTCCTCTACTCGGAAAGGCGCATTCGGATGTTTAATCGAGATGTGAACTCTTATTTTAGTTCTTTCAACCGAAACGTAATTACAGTAAGCGCACTTGAACGGTTTTACACGAAAATGTTTTCGCGCGTGTTTATAAAAGGCGTTCTGCACCGTTTCTTGTCCGCAAGCTTTGCAAGTAATTTTATTCCCCTCGCGTCTTCCCATGTAATCTGCAATTTTTTCTCCCGACCATTCCGAAGTTCTCGGAAGTCTGGGATACAGAGAGGGTTTAACCGCGCGTTCTTCGCTTGTCGCGCCTACCTTTTTATCACCCGTGCTTTGACTATTGACGCCGCTTGAGCTTTTTCGTCGATTGCCCCGCTCACCGACCGGAAGTTTTTGGAATTTATTACTCATGGCGTGAGTATCAAAAACATTTAAGGGAACGACGGATTTGATTCTTTTCATTTTCCTTCGCCGTTTCCTACGCAAACCTTTCTCTTGGAAATCTTCATCACTCGACGAATCCATCACACGGTTCTCGGCAGTGTTTTCAATCACGATCATAGGTACGTCTTTATGCATCCGATAAATATGCCGCCGAACGTAATATTTTTCACGACCTTTAAAACTACAGTAATTACATTTATAAGGCAAAACATTAGCGTGCATTCGAAGATGTCGTCTGTAAGAGGCTCCAAATTGACAAGTGTAGTCACAATGAGGACAGCACCATTTACGTATCCATTTGGTCGAATCTGGATCTTTGGGGAGACGAGTATTCAAAGAATGAACTTGGCGAAGAACAGAATCAATATCTTTAGAAACAATTGGATGTTTGTCAGGATTCAATTCCTTGGTGAGCACTTTTGGTTCCACATCTGCGTGACGTGATTGACAATGCCGAATTACCTATATCCGCAACACAAAAATTTAATTAAATTTAACATAAAAGGGTTAAACGGGTTTAACATTACCTGGTGCAACATGACGGTTGTAAAATCGCAATAGCCGCACTGATAGCGCAACGGTTGGTGTATTTTTACGTGCGTTTTCAAATATTTTAAAGTTTTGAAAGTTTTTCGACATTCTGGGCATTGTACCGGTTTTTGACTATCCATATCATCGTCCTCGTCTTCATCTTCGTCCGTCATGTATTCGTAAACAGATTCTTCACCTTCCGAAATGCATCCCGGTTTACCCATAATTCGCTTTTTCCCTTCTATCACCACTTCGCCGGAAACGTTGTTATTGTTATTTGCCTTTTCCGTCGCATTATTTAAAGATATAATCTAAACAAATTCCAAATAAAAAACAAACTTAACTTTTTTTAATAAAAATTTTAATTTAATTTATTACCTTAATGGGCAATTTGTGTTTTTTCTGAATATGGTGCCTGATTTGATTCCTATCTCGACCCATAAAATCGCAATAACCGCACTTAAACGGATGATATTCGTTGTGAGCGAATCTCATATGCGAGAAAAATTCAGGCGGTTCGAATACTTTGTTGCAGTACGGGCACACGCGACTCATCAATCGCGGCAATAGACTTAGTGTTTTTACCGGTTGATTCGGATGTTCCAAAATACAGTGTTCCACCACGAGAATTTTATCTCTATTACCAAACTCGCAATAAGAACAGCAATGTTGATGTCGAACTCTCGAATTTCGTGATTTTGTTTGTTTAGATTTCACACTATCTTCATCATTACCATCAGCAAATCTTTCTTCCAGATCACCGTCGACATTTTCCTCGCAACTGTTATCCTGTTTCTCACTCATTGAAAAACTATTTAAAATCGATATTGTAGAGGGTAAATCGATAACATTTGGATCGCTAGTTGTTTTCGTCCCTACGCTGGTTTTGATCTTCGCCCTTCGCAATGGCGGGATCACCACCGATGAATCTACCGTAGATTCGAGAAGAGATCCTGCTTTTACATCGTCCGTTAAATCTTTCAACTCTAAATAATCTTCCATAAAACCCGAAATTGCCGCTTCCGGTCTTTTTAATTCAGCTCCGCTACTGTAACCATCCTGTTCTTGTTCTGATAAATATCCAACTACGGCATAGTAGCTGACCCCCGGTTCGGGATCTTCTACCCATTGCTGCTCTACGGTGATTACCTTGGAGACCTTTTTTCTCGATCTTCTACATCGACTTTTAATTTTTGGATCATTAACGTTTTTCCTCACTTCTACATCTTCCGTTTCCGGTTCTTTCTCATTACTTTCAGCAATAGATTCGGGTTTTTCAATCATTTCATTCTGAGGCACTTCATTAGGGATAATTGCTTCTTCTTCAATATTTTCTATATTATCCTCTCCCAACGATTCGAGACACACTTGAGTACCAATATCACTGGTAGTAACGCTAGTCTGTTTAACCTGCTCATCTGCATTTTTATCGAGATTGACAGTGGTAATACTACTATTGGAAACTTGTTCCCCGCCATCAACAGCCTCGCTTTGAAGAATTATCTGCACGGTTTGACTTCTCGAATTTGTAGGAAGAGCTTGAAGAATTTGAATAAGCGTTTGCATGTTATCGGGAGATATAGCCGATTGCGTGATATTACTCAGTTCAATTTTGCATTGATCGCGTTCTTTAGTCGCTTTTATAGTAATGTTTCCCGTACATTTTGGCGTCGTGTCTACTCCCGTTTGAGCTACTACAGGAGCTGGCTCTACATTCTTTTTTGCCACCGACTTTTGTCGCCTTTGCCTAATTGGTGGAACTTGTTTCGGCGGAGGTATAATTTCAGGAATATTACTGCTAATATTTACTTCATTAACAAATTTATTAACTTTAGGAAGATCGACAGGAACTTTCTTGCGGGTTCCGCAGGTCAATGACATAATATCTTTCAAACTTTTTGGGGCTGCTTTTGGGCGATTAATTTTTAAATTTTCATTATACTCATTATTGATGGAATTAGAAAATACTTGATTTATATTTGACAAACTTTCTTCATTAGATAAAGACCTTTCGCTATTAATAATTATAGAATCATCTCGGTTCACATCCTGCAAATTAGAGTCATTGTTATTTATATTTTGAATAACGGCTAAAGGAATCGTAGTACCGTCCTCAGCCACAGCGACTAAATTTTGCTGAGAAAAATCAGCCCATTCAGGAAGTTCGATTGGAAGTTCTTGAATTTCTCCGTCTATTGAAACAGGAATAGTGACAATTTTAGTTCCACTTAGGTTTACATCGCATTGGTCTTGGTTTATCAAGTTCATAATTTCACTTTGTTGATCGCTTTCGTTTATTAAACGATCTGCACCAATACTAAGAATTTCCTCTTCTTGGGAAATTTCTGATAACTCTTGATTTTCATTAATCATTATAATTTGCGAGCTTTCCGATGGCATTCTTTGTTTATTAATCGAAAGATTCGTTGATGGATCAGTTTTGTAGTAAATATTTTCAATAGTGAAGTCACTTTGATCAATTTCGATGGCATCTCCCGTCGACTGACTCGGCACATTTTCAGTCTCTTCCATATTCGTATTTTCTGCGACAATTATTTGATACGATTCGGACTTATCAGTTGCGTGATGAACCAAATCTTCTTCAACTACTTCCATCATTATCATCTCGCCTTGTTTGTCCAAATTTTTTTGTGCTTCACTGTTTATTTCGTCCGTTACAAATACATATTCACCGTTTTCACTATGAATTTCCAATTCTGAAACAATGCCGGAAGTATAATATTTTAATATACTGTACATGTATTTGATATTATCAAAAGAATTATTTTACCGCTATTCAAAACTAGCATGCCGGTTGATTGGTTTTCCAGCGTGTCTTTCTTTGACTCCTCTGTAGTCTCATCGTAAATAATGACTGGAACAATGTCTTCGCTAGTCATATTTACAATTTAAATATATGGAATTACTGAAATTAAAAATTATTAGATGATTTAGTAAATTTAGCCCCGTAAAAAAAATTAAGTTAATAATTATTGTAATAAATTAATGTTTGGACGCTAACTTTAATCTTAATTCTAAAATGTCCAAGTAACATATTATAGGCATGGTTTTAACTTGTTTTAAATGTTTGTATACAGTTTAACCTAGGTTTAACAATTTTAATAACTAATGTGTACAAATTTTACGTTCAATAATAATTATTATTGCTAAAATTATATTTATATCCCTGCTAATTTAATTCGCTCAATTTTAGTAGTCATGACGTTTTGGATTGTATTACACTCAGCCAAGTTTTTACGTTCCACAATAATTATGTGATTTAATACAAACTAATTATTATTTTCGACATAATTTTTGTTTATTTAGCTTAATTATAATTATAAGGGTCAGAGGGCAAAGCTCTTTTACATAACATGCATTTTGTGTACATGGAGAACGTAAATGAAAGGAACGTAGCGCCATTGTTGACCACCCTACACCAAATTTACCTTTAAAAAAGCGCCTTTGTTGGATTTCACCTGCGAAATTTTTCTTGATAAACACTGAACTTTATAAACTTTACATTTCAAATTCATAGAATTTCGTTAAATTCTTAAGTACAAACTATAACTGTCGAGTAATTATAGTACAAAAATAACATTTTCTGATGTGCGAGAAAAAACATTCCTCACAGTCGTCACTGCGATTCACTACGTCATCAAGCTAATA
>JAQGAY010002329.1:0-10817 GCA_034698085.1 Polydesmus angustus
TTTCTTATAGTTACATTCCTGCAATGAAAATAATAGTGAAGGTAGTGAAAATACAAAATGCTAAAAGTGTCATTTTTCGAAAAATCAGATTATTTACATTAAAAAAGATATGTACCAAATCGCTATATTCCAATTTAAATTCTAGCCCAAAAATTCACTAAATTGGTCGCCGTGAGGTCACACGTCAATGGCAATAAAGTTTTCAAGCATGCAAAATATCATAATACCGCTGTATCCTGCTTCTACAGGATAGAACTCCTCGCTACATCCATTACAGCTTCATTGAGTTGGTCTTAATGCTTGTATCATATGTTTCCACGCGTCTTCAATATCCCAAATTCAAACTAGAACGACTATAAAAAATGGGGTGCGATGCAAGAAAAAGTTTCCAAAACAAAATAACAAAAGTAAGCTGTAATCGATGCAGCGCATAGTGTATTGAGGCCGGAAAAGATTATTTTGAACACAGAATAGAACAACGAAAGTCTTAAATTAAATTTTTCCCATATGTCATTAATATATTTAGATTTTAGATTATTAAAAGGATTTAATATTAATTCGGTTGAGTTTCTTTTTTTGAGCGGTACATGTAGCATTAAAATGCTGGCGTATCTAAACAGCTTTGAGCCACTGTAGGTTAAAACTACGATTAGTTTGAAGAACCTGTTTCTCTCGTTCTGCTGGCTGCTTACTGTCAAAGTCGATGGCTGGCTTGGCGTTTGGATCCGGTTTTTCTCGAATTTTTTCCATTACAAATGAATGGACCATAATGATGGCTTCGGCTGTTCCTGTGATAAGGCATACTCTTTCTGTAGTTCCTAGTATTTTTAGAACAATATTTAGAAAAGATTCTTCATTCAACCAAATAAAATTGATTGTATTATAATATATTGAAAACCTGGATAGAAATCATTCGCTTTAGACATTTTTACTCGGGCCCCAGTTTCTTTTTGCAGTTGAGCAATCGTCTCTCCTCCTTTACCAATAATTGCTCCAGCAGCCACACTTGGTACGAGGATTTTAAAGTGATAAGTTCCATCTCCTAAAATTTATATATAAAAAAAAAGAAATTAAACAAAAAAAAAAACAATACGATAAATCAAAATCTTCAAATTTTTATCAAGTTTACAAAATTATTTTCGCACCACTTATTTTTGAATTCAAAGTCATTGTAGAAAAATATTTCAAAAATAGAGTTTGCACCGGTAAATCCTAAGAGTAAAGTCTAAAGATACGACGGCAAGAATTTTAATTAAAATGGCAGTTGTAAAGTATAATCGATAAACCATCGACGAAAAGCTGCTTAATTGTTTCTGGATAAATCGTAAACGATGATGAAAAAAATTGATTCTAAACCTTCTTTGAAAATGGTAGTCACATACAAAAAGCACAGTACATGTACAGTACTTAGGTTATTTATGCTTTTTCCAGCTGGCGATAACCGGCTACACTACATCTTGCTTTAAGCAACGTTGCTAGTGCCCACTGCCTTTCAGAATACAAAAAAAAAAAAAACATGATAAAGGAAAATTAATTCTTAAGATCTTAAACAAGCACACAAACGCCGATGTAAAAAAAAATTACACTAAAATAAACTGCCCTGATAGAAACTGAAATCAAAATACAGTAAAAAACAAGACGCATTATCGTCACCTAAAACGCCTCCACGGATTCGTATTTTGAGTAGATTTCCATTCGTAAAAATGTTTGTCAGTACATGTAGAAAGAAATAAACTACAGAACTGTAACTAACCAAACTTGGGGATTAGAAAAAAAAAAAGAATTTGTGGAAAGAATTTGGGGGAAAAATGCAGCGCTTTTGCAAATCGGCTTCAAATGTCAAGTTGCATTTTAAAGACGTTCAACTAAATTTATGGGTCCAAGCAGACCATTTCATTTATCATTTCCGTATGCAATTGAGTGTGTATAAAATATCGAAAAAGAAAACATCAATCCATGCAGTAGATTTGATCAATGCAAGTCACCTTGTCTTGACCTCGGTGAATTCATCAGCCTCCATTAAAACCCATTCGCTCCCACAACAACATACTCTCAAACTTATTTCATGCCCTATTCAACGTTTTTGAAACCACGTAAAAAAATAATTTCAATTTTAAATGCAATACCTTATTTCATCATCGATTGCATTCGACTTTCTAGTTGTATCTGTCTGCAAAAGCATCGCAATATTATAAGTAATGTTCGACATTAACAGAGTGTAATACAGTGGCTCAAAGCCATCTAGATACACCAGCATTTTAATGCGGCAAGTAATGGTGAATTTATAAATCTTTTAAATGATAGCAATTTACAAAATAAAAAAGACTAATACGTATTTAATAACATCTCAATAAACAAATTAATACCGTACGTTAAAACAGAAAAGTAACAAAAATTTAATAACAAATAAGAAAGTATACTGTACTTCTAAGTTAAAACGATGCAGTAAACAGACATCAAAACCATACAGTCAAAATTTTATTAAATAAAAAGCAATTTGTAATCTTTAGCTCAATTAAATACTAGTACAGTAGTTACGTATCAATTAGCTTCTGCATGGATTTTATTTTATTTGGTAAACTTTAAAAAAAATACGTTGTGTTGTTTTTCACATACGTGCGTTTCAATGGAGAAGGAATGTGAGGTGATTATTAACCACCATCAGAACAGGAAATTCATCGCTCAAATAACTAAAAATTGTCACTATACCATCCAGAATATTGTAAAAATATTTATAATGAAATAAAAGTCCCATCAGAATATTATAAAAGCACTTAAGGGCTCAAGCAAACTGTCCACTGTGGTGCATTTTGTATTTGAAAAACAAAATCACTAATAAAACGATAGCTTTAGGAATTAAGTGGTATTTACTGCATTTATTAAAGTTAACAGCATATTATTTGAACCAGATGATCATTGTCATTTATGAAAAAAATTGTTTTTTTAGCCAACTCTAATCTTTGATGCACAATGCACCATAGTGGGCAATTTGCTGGGGCTCATAAGCAGTGCTTTTACAATATTCGGATAGGATTTTTCTTTACACATTATCTTTTGGCCAGCTATCGGGATGGCAGAGTAGCAATTTTAACTTATTTGAGCGATGAATTTCTCGTTCTGATGTTGATTAAATCACCTCACATTCTTTCAATAATAAAATCCACGGGAAGCTGCGTATTTTTTTTGAAAAATCCACTAAATAAAATAAAATCCTGGCTCAAATTATAAGTTAAATTGGCTAAATATTCCAAATTGCCTTTTATTTTTAACTATCATTTTAGCTTTGACGTCAGCTTGCTGTATCGTTTTATAACTTCGGAATTATTGTATTTTATTTTCGTCGTTATGTCATTAGTTTTTTTTTTACTAATTTTAAGTTTTGACGACTTCAATTTGTTTATTGAATTCAATATTTTTTTAAATTTGAAAATTGCTTTCGTTTCAAAAAATTTAGAATTCACTATGCATGCAGTATTAAAATGCTGGTGTATCTAGATGGCTTTAAGCCACTGTATGTACATGTATGCTACACGTACATTTCAATTGGGGTTTGCTTGCTGGATGAGGCTTGGATGATCAATCGTGAATATACAATCGACAAATTGTCCTTCTCAAGTCTGAAAAAGTCTCCTTAGAAACCAAAGCTATATAATATAAATAGCGATGGCTACGAAGTCGATAATATTCAATGTGGCGTGCTTATACCAGCGACGTGGCAAATGAACGTGATCCACCATCTCAAAACAACCAACACTTTCATTTATTTCAATAAAAAAAAATATCTTTTCATTTTTATTAAATTTCACCCTTATTCTAGCATCTTCTGCATTTCTCACATTTACCCAGTATGTTCATTTTCTTTCCCTAATCTTAATCGTAATTAATCGACAAAGACCGGTTTGAAATACAATTTTTATGAGGGCTACTGCATGGTGACGTGTTTTTTCTTCACTTTGTACAGAACTTTAGCACGCACATCCGCCGATGTGGCACATTTTAAGAAATAAAATAATTCAATTTTAAACTACATAGAATTCTCAACAATTGCATTACATTCCCATGTATTTATTTGCATATAAAAACCACCTTGTTTTTCTTAGAAAAATATTTCTGTCAATGTGCAGCACAACGTGTTTTTTTAGAAATGTCTACTCGTAAATCTCCCAAAAAATACCATGTCTTTAAATTAAATTTAACCTAAAAATTCAATTTATCCCGCATTAAATTAGAAAGGTGCGTGCATTAAAAATCATGAAAATGAATACAACTAGAGTAAGAATGAATGAAATTTTCTTTAAAACATGTCCGGAGTAGGTGGATATCGTAACGCCTAAAGTGTGAGCAATACCGGTAAACGATGCCGGCTTGCTTACGGTTTCAACCCCCACGCCCTGCAACAGCAGCAGCAGCAGCTCATTTCCGAACGAAATAATAAAAGTAGAAAAGGGAGAAAAAAAAAAAATTAAAACGTACCCGGCATAATAAGATTGAGACACAACTCAACTCAATGATGGTCCCTCTACCACTTAATCCACGAGCTCGTCTTCGCGAGAATTATTATTAATTTGTATAGACGACGACGACGAAGGTCAACGCAAAAAATGTTTGCTCCGAGTTGAGCATTTGCTTCCCTGCATTCGGCGACGCCGCCTCAGCATTGAACGCACGGGGCTCGTGCATACAAACCCCGTAGTTACCTCGCTCGCATAGCCGCTTGGAGCTTAACGAAAACCGTGCATATCATTTTGGTGTGGTGTTCAAGGTATGATTTTTATACGCACGGTCATGCTTACGTATCTTCCCTATACACCTCCTACTTATCATCACCACATCACCCGACTAGTCAAAAAATTATAATATACCGTAGAAATATAATAATATAATCTATATAAAATAAAAAAAACACAACTTCGACACTATTATAGTTTACTTTAGATACATTAATTATTTATTTATTACTCACCCTGTGTGCGAAATGATAGCATGCTGTATAAGCAAGGCTTGCTCCAAGTTCTAAACTACACTCGAAATTAGCCGAAGAATTAATTGAATCCGCGAAAGAAATGTCTTCTTTTCACAACACGATTTTTTCCCATACATACGACACTAGCGTTGTACACACTTCAGTACATTCTGCTCGGAATGAGAGTGAGTGTGGCTAGCTGGTTGCTCAAATCAGCAGCCACGACAGCACGCAGCACAGTTGCATAGCAGCAAAAATTAAGCCTCCCTGTTTGATGATTGTGATGATGATGGTTCCTCTCGATAACCCAGCTCAACTTTTGCCAGCGCAACTTAGCAATGTACTTGCAACTGCCGCAAATCAACAAAAAAAAAAAAAGAAGAAGACGAAAAAAAAAGCCGCCGGCTCGCTCACCTCATGAAAATGAATGACAGTGCGCTCGAAAACTTTCTAAAGACGAGTTTCCGAGTGTTATATTGACAGGAAAACCGATAAAATGAAGCGGCGAACAGAAAATACAAGGCGAGCTACAGTGATCAGCTGATCAGATTAAATAACACGAAGGTTTCTACGCGCAGTGACCCGTTGGCCAACGCGATCGCATTATGCGTATGAACAAGTTTTCACACGCCGAAATCCATCCAATCCAACACCGCATTGAGAGCGCGTTTGCCTGTATACGTAACGCCACTTCCTGAATCGCTATGTAACCCTTTCAACGGTCCCTTCTCATAATCTTACGCACTCAACATTTAATTGCAGTAACAAAAATATTTACCTCCGCTATGATGACTTTTTTTCGGTACTGCTCCACTATCAACTTCTCCATCCAAAGGCCGTTTTCTGGAGTCGGAAATATCCCCATCAGAACAGCCGCTCATTAGTTCTTGTCCGGAAGCCATCTTCGACGGCGAGAAGATTTTAGCGCTCGAGTGACGTTGCTCGTTGACGTCACCCACGTGGACTCGTTGCAGCAACCTTCCTCCCCTAGCTCCCAATCGGCCATGATTTCATTTGGACTCGTCCGGAATCGTCTGAAAAACGTTGAGACTCCAAAAAAACAATTTGCGCGTTTGGAATCATCATTATTTAATGAAAAACGGTAAAGTATTATATAAATATTAATTATTGCTGAAATATTGATTATTGAGCACATATTTTATTTGTTAACGTTATAGTCAGATTTAGCATAAATCCTTGTAATCTACATAATTATCCCCGCTGAAGTTTTTGTCTTGGTACCTCAACGGAAGAATCTTTCAACTTATAAAAGTGATACAGTACTTTGTTTTGTAAATACTGTATATAATATATTTATGTAATTAAATACGTATCTTTTACAGAGTTAAAAATGGCTAGCGCAAGTGGAGAAAGACCCCAAAAAATGCCAAAAGTGGCCAAGGTAATAAATCGGGTAACATTAAAATTGACTGCTATTTCCTAATTTATTTTCAAATTTCACAGGTAAAGAATAAGGCTCCAGCTGAGATTCAAATTACTGCTGAACAATTGCTTCGTGAAGCAAAAGAAAGAGATTTGGAGATCTTGCCACCTGTAATTATTATTTTAATTATGATTTTTTTTAAAAAATCAAACTAATGCGCCAACCTTTAACAATGGTATTATTATTTATAGCCACCAAAGCAAAAAATTTCAGATCCTGAAGAGTTAGCTGACTATCAACTAAGGAAACGAAAAGTAAAATTTTTTGTTACTGTATTTATCTTTTTGGTTGTTTAAAACATGATTGGAATTTTTAGATGTTTGAAGACAATATTCGTAAAAATCGAATTGTTATGAGTAATTGGTTAAGATATGCTCAATGGGAAGAGAGTCAACGTCAGGTTCAAAGGTAATCATTATAAATACAGTAATAAAACTAGATAATAATGTTTGTGAATATATTATTTTTAAATAGAGCTCGATCAGTTTACGAACGTGGTTTAGAAGTTGATCATAGGCAGATTCAACTCTGGTTAAGATACGCCGAAATGGAAATGAGAAATCGTCAAATTAATCATTCTCGAAATATTTGGGATCGCGCGGTGTTAATTCTTCCTCGAGCAAATCAATTCTGGTATAAGTATACCTACATGGAAGAAATGCTTGGAAATATTGCTGGTAAAGTAAAATGTTAAAAATGGATTTTATAACCATTACTTAAAATTTTTAATAGGTTGCAGGCAAGTATTTGAGCGATGGATGGAATGGGAACCTCACGAACAAGCTTGGTTAACTTATGTGAAATTTGAGCTACGCTATAAAGAACTTGACCGTGCTCGAGACATATACAAACGATATATCCTTTAAATATTTCATTTAATTTTTTTTAAAGAAACTAACAAAATTTAAATTTTTTCTTTAATTAACATTACTTGTCATGGTCCATCCTGATCCCAAAAATTGGATTCGTTATGCCAGATTTGAAGAGCAAAATGGTTTCATATCAAGTGGAAGAGCAGTCTTTGAGCAAGCGATTGAATTCTTTGGGGAAGATAACATGGACGAAAAATTATTCATCGCTTTTGCTAAGTTTGAAGAAAACCAGCGCGAAGTATTTCTCCATAATTATAAATAAATAATAGCACTATTTTAATGATTAATTAATATTAGCATGATCGGGTCCGTGTAATTTACAAATACGCTTTGGATAAAATGCCAAAAGATCAGGCTGAAGAACTATTTAAAAGTTACACTATACATGAAAAAAAGTATGGTGATCGATTAGGTATCGAAGACGTAATAGTCAGCAAAAGGAAATTTCAATATGAAGAGGTACATTAGTAAAAATGTGCGTTCAGCATGATGAAGAAATGTAATTGTTAGTATTCTTTAGGCTATAAAAGTAAATCCGTTTGAATATGATACGTGGTTTGACTATCTTCGTTTAATGGAAAGTGACGGCGATGTCGATCACGTCAGAGAATTATATGAACGTGCTATTGCTAACATTCCGCCGTCAAAAGTATTTATTACACAGATTTCGAAATGTTAAAAATTGTTATTGCATTTTTTATTTTTTAGGAAAAACGATTTTGGAGAAGGTATATTTATCTGTGGATTCACTACGCCCTTTTTGAAGAAATGGAAACTCAAGATATGACAAGAGCTCGAGAAGTTTATATAGCCTGTTTACAATTAATTCCTCATCAAACGTTTACCTTTGCTAAAATGTGGCTATTAGCGGCTCAATTTGAAATTCGCCAAAAAGATTTAAAAGCAGCAAGGAAAATATTGGTACGTTGAAATTGGCATTTTAAAAGTTCAATTATCAATTTGAGTTTCAGGGGACAGCAATTGGAAAATGTCCGAAAGATAAATTGTTTCGAGGATATATCGAGTTAGAAATTCAATTGAGGGAATTTGATCGTTGCAGAATGCTTTATGAAAAGTTCTTAGAATTTGGCTCTGGTAACTGCAGTACATGGGATAAAGTACGTTAAATAAATATAATTATGTCTATTAACAATACTTGTCCGAAAGGGCGAAATTAAACAGAAATAAATAAATTAAAGTTATTGTTTTTAAAATAGTACGCCGAACTTGAAACCATACTTGGTGATTATGAACGTGCCCGCGCTATTTATGAATTGGCGATTAATCAACCCCGTCTCGACATGCCGGAAATGTTGTGGAAAGCTTATATCGATTTTGAAATTGAACAAGAGGAATTTGATAATATTAGGAATCTATATGAAAGACTATTACAGAGAACTAATCACGTCAAGGTAGGGTCATACTTTTCAATAAATTGTTGCAATTTTTAAATAAAATATTTAATAAACATTTATAGGTATGGCTAAGTTATGCCAAATTTGAACTAACTGTTCCTGAAGATGATCGAATAAAACGAGCCCGCATAGTTTATGAAAAAGCACATAAAGCATTACAATTTAGTGAGGAAAAAGAAGAAAGATTAATGCTACTAGAAGCGTGGAAAGCGTTCGAAGTATGTTTAATGTTATTCTAAAGACCATCAATTACTGTTCATGCACTTTTAACACTTTTTAATTATTGCAGAACGAAAATGGTGATGAAGCTACATTAGCTGCGGTAGAAAAGGAAATTCCAAGAAGAGTTAAAAAGAGAAGGAAAATTACCAGAGAAGATGGGGTAATGCATTTTGATTTGTATTTGAGATTTTTTATTCCTAACTTCTAAATTTTTCACTTATTAGTCGGACGCCGGATGGGAAGAATATTTCGACTACATATTTCCATCAGATGAAGCTACTCAGCCCAATCTACGTATTCTTGCAATGGCTAAGAAATGGAAACTTGACCAAGAAAAAACCCAAACTGAAAACAGAGAAGTTGACGATTCAAATAATGAGCTCGAATAAACTAGTGTTACGTTGATTTTTTTTTTAATTTTTTATTAAAAAATTCATTTAACTTTCATGTATTGTATTTGAAGTTCTTATGGATTACTCAAATTCTTAGTGAATAGAAATGACATTTTACACCAATAGTACAGTATTAATAATTATGTAACATTTGCTGTAATACACCAACAAAATAATTCATCGTTCTTTTTTCCCGCATTTATCCGAAATGGTGTACTTGTCGTAATTTCTCTCTGGATCGTACGGCTCCCAGCGACTGGCTGGGAAGATATGCTTATTGCGTTCGTACCAACTTCGAAGTAATACTTTGCCCGCGTGTGACTCGTCTTTTTCGACTGTGGCATCGCTAACCAACCGAATATCGTCATGAACATCAAAACTAAACAAGGGACCACTTTTCCCTCTAGCTTTTGTTACGATAAAATCGTAGAACGTGTAATGATGAGGAATAATGAGATCTTCTTTGACGTACATTAATTGATCAGCTGATACTGCTCGAAGTTCGTTGAACTCCTTTCGCAGCATTTCCAGACATCTCTAAAATGTTTTAAAAGTGATCGTATTATAATACAGCGCATTTATTTATTTTTAATTAATATTACCTGTAAAAATTGATGAATACTATTTCCTTTTTTCATTCGAACAGATCGTCGGTGACCAGAACCATCCCAGTAACTGAACGTTATACTTATTTCTTCTTTCTTCATTTTATCCTGTTTGGCAACCCAGTCCTATAAAACACCTTTAGATTTTTAATTACCTTTACATTATATATTTTTATATACCTGTCGCAATTGCTCGCGCATTAAATTTTCCTCATCTTCCCGATCTCTATCTGGTAAAAAGCTTGTGTCAACGTCTGGATTTTTTCCAAGTTTTGATTTCTTTTTAGGAATTTCTGAATCCTCACTATCCTCGTTAGAGGAATCGATAACATCATTTAAAACTTCATCTTCTTCTACTGCTGCTTCTTCTTCTTCTTCCTCTGCATCATATGGATTAAATGACAATGATGCTATCTAATAAATAAAACTACTTTGCATTAACCCAAAAGCAGTAAACTAAAATATTAATCATACTATAATGATCAAACATACCTGTTGTAACTGTCGCCGCTTTTCAGCTTTTTTAGCTTCAATTTCTTTTTGTTTTTGAAGTTCCTTTTCCTGCTGTTTTTTAGCCAATTGTTTTTCTCTTTCTTTTATAACATCCTCTTGCTTTGCCTAAAGAGCGTTTGTTTGAATGAGTATTACTTGTTATTAGTGTTTTATTTAAATATTATTACTTTCATTTCATCCAAAGTAACCAACCCAATTGTGCTAGATTTAAGCTGCTGTTCAACTGCATCGTAGTGAGTTGCAAACTTATTGCCAATTTTTGATACTTTTAATTCTTCTTCAATTTTCTTTTTGCGAATTTCCAGATCTTCTATAGCCTTCTCGCGCTTCTTTTGAAGTTGCATTGCTCTGCCTCCTTCACTTGCAGCTCCTTTATAATGAGCCATTTTGC